>JAQQSK010008400.1:0-13526 GCA_028658325.1 Potorous gilbertii
GAGAAGAAGGGTGGGGGGGGATGATAGAAGGGAGGGAAATGGGAGGAGGGAGCAATTTGAAGTCAACACTCTTGGGGAGGGACAGGATCAAAAGAGAGAATAGAAGCAATGGGGGGCAGGATAGGATGGAGGGAAATATGGTTAGTCTTACACAACACAACTATTATCAAAGTCATTTGCAAAACTACACAGATATGGCCTATATTGAATTGCCTGCCTTCCCAAAGGGAATGGGTAGGCAGGGAGGGATGGGGAGAAGTTGGAACTCAAAGTTTTAGGAACAATTGTCGAGTATTGTTCTTGCTACTAGGAAATAAGAAGTACAGGCAATGGGGAATAGAAAGTTATCTGGCCCTACAGGACAAAAGAGAAGATGGGGTAAGGGAAGGGAGGGATGATAGACGAGAGAGCAGATTGGTGACAGGGGTAATTAGAATGTTCAGTGTATTGGGGAAGGGGGGAGGGGACAAATGAGGAGAAAATTTGGAACCCAAAATTTTGTGAAAATGAATGCAAAAAGTTAAAAAAATAAATTTATTTAATTAAAAAAAAAGAATAAGGGGGAGAGAGAATCATTTCAACTCCAGCAAAAAGTGACTCTGAATCACAAAGTTAAGCAGAGCAGGAGCTGGGAACCAATAAGCCACAAAATGAAGAAAGAACTAAATGATCAGTGACCTCACCCTTCAGAGTTCCACAGTGATTAACAGATTCATATCAGTACCAGGACAGTGATGCCAACTTCCACTACATGTCACTTCAAATGCTATGGACCTAAATGTAGGAAGCTCTGGCCAGAAGTCGGGCTCAGCAAACACCTGACAGTGAATCCCCCAATCTCTCACCACTTTCATAACCAAATTCTAAAACGGCAAGGGATGATCTATACCCAGGAAGGAGACAACCATGAACTTGGGCAGCTAGGTGGTGCAGTGGATAGAGCACTAGTGCAGGAGTCAGGAGAACCTGAGTTCAAATCTCACCTCAGATATTTGACACTCACTAGTTGTGTGACCTTGGACAAGTCACTTAACACTAATTGCTTCATCCTGGGTCATCTCCAGTCATTCTGATGAATATCTGGTCACTGGATTCAAATGGCTCTGGAGGAGAAGTGAGGTTGGTGACCTGCTGAGCCCTCCATCACTGAAAACAAGTGTAAGTCATGTCATTATTTCTCTGATAGCATGGTCTTCTTTGGCATTGAAGGACAAACACACACAACCGTGAACTTGGAACAAATATAGAGTCCCCAGGTCTCTGAAGTTTCCCCACAGTACAAGCCCTCTAGCTCTCTAAGACTTGAGATCACTGATAGTTGAGTACCAATCATCTCTGACCCTTTCAAGTACTGTCCTTCCCTAAGCCTGACCCAGAGTTAAACCAGAAAAGAACACATACAAAAACCACACACACACACACACGCACACACACACACCCTAGAGAACATCAGTGGTAACCTATAGCTTCCCAAGTAGATGAACTTTGCCTATATACATGTATTTCATTGGCAAAGTAATTTCTTTGTCTCCTCCATATCTCCCACAAATCAAAGAGACCTATCAGATAACACAGCAGTTCAATGCTCCATGCATCTGCTGCCATCTGGCCAATTCCTCATCCATCCGGTTTTCCAGTCTGCCCATGCCAGAGAGTAAACGCTTTTTAAAAATATATTTAGCTCTGGCACTCTGCAGAGACAAATGATGACTAAGTTAAATAGTAGAGCCTGCAAAGAATGTAGGTTTTTAACATTCCTTTTTGTTCATCTTTCCCCTAGAAGATTAAAAACTTGAAAAAAGACTTCTATTAGCCTAGGGTCAGTTTGGGGTGATAGAACAGAAGATCTAGTTTCATGCTCTTCCTTCTTTTTTCCTTCCAATCTCCCCCAAAGCCTCAGGCCCTCTTTTGGTACAACATACATAATCCCAATTATTAACCACAACATGTCTCCATGTTAGCCGCAATCATTTTGTAAAACCTCTCCAATCTGTACTACTTAAGAAGGAATCTGGGGATCTTTTTCAAGATCAAAGTTTTATGACTTTCAAGTACACGTATTGACTTACACCCCTAGCTTCATAACAAACTGTTGTCTAGTACTGGGACCTCAGGGGATCTACTTCAGTGGGGTGATGACTAAGTGTGATTAGATCAGTTGTGGCCCTGATAAATGGAAATTTATGAAGCACTCAAGAGCACTTAAAAACAACCCTTTTTTTCTAAGTAGCTTAAATATAGTCCCTATAATCTTGTTTACAACTCATTAATTCACTTAACAGGCCTCTGAAAATGAAGAAATGAGCTTCAGACCTCTCTGGAACTAAGACTCTCAGAGACCACCTAGTCCAAGCCATCCTATAGGTGACTAAGAATATTCTTGACCATGTTCCCAATGAGGACCTCCCGTGAGGGGAGCCCACTACCTCCAAGAGCAGCCGTTCCATTTTAGAAAGTCCTTTCATCATGCCTAAGCTTGCCTCTTTGCAACTTTTACCAAAGACTTCTAGTTCTGCCCTTTGAAACCAAGAAAAAACAAATTCAATTCATCCACATGACAGCCCTACATTCTGATTCTTGAAGTCAATCAACCTATCCCAATAAGGAAGGGTACCATTTATTAAGCACCTACTGTGTGCCAAATACTATGCTAAGTGATTTATAAATAGTACATCATTTGAACTTCACAACAACCCCAGTAGGTGCTGTTATTATCAAAGAGACTAAATGAAAATAGAATTTAAATGATTTGCCTAGGTCACACAGCTCTGAAGTGTCTGAAGTCAGATTTGAACTCGTCTTCCTGACTCTAGGCCCAAGACTCTTATCTACTACACCACTGCTCTCTTTGATATTCTTATTTTCTTGAACTGATCCTTTCAATGATGGAATGTCCCAAGACTCTTACCATTCTGGGTTATGCCTTTCTGGACATTTTCTTACTGGTCTATATCTGAATTATTATGAATTATAGATTTGTGTAGCCTACAAGTAGTTCGATTTCACAATACAAAAAGAGGAATTTAGAACTTGCCAGTCTTTGGAATAGGTGGACTTCTATTGGGTAAGATTTGAAGGGCCTTAGAAAAATCCTACCTCTTCATTAGTCTACTGTAACCTGAGGTTGTTGATGAATTTCAAATGGCCCTGGAAGGGGTAACATCTTGCAAGCCCTTGTCACCTAAGTTTTATCCTAAAATGAACATAAAATAGCTTGATATCCTATATTGACTTGGAGTCAGGAGAGGCCTAGGTTCATATTCTAACTCTCATAGTTAGTAGTTATATAGTCTTGGATAAGTCACTTTAAAAACATAAAAAACAAAGAGTTGCACAGAAATGGTTTAAGTTATACAATCAAAGACATAAGGGATTGAAAAGGTTATTCTTGTAGCAAGAGTGAATGAGTGATGAATAGGTAAATGCATGAAAACTTTATTAAATTCTTGCTATGTGGCAGAGGTTGTGGTAAGTACTGAGGATTACAAAAGTGAGATATTTCACATCATATGCCAAGATAAGGTCAAAACAGACACATGATTTAGACATAAAAGGTGATGCCATAAGCAAATTAGAAGAGCAAAGAATAGTTTATCTGTCAGAACTATGGAAAAGGAATGAATTTATGACCAAACAAAACATACAGAATATTATAAGATGCCAAGTGGATAATTTTGATTATATTAAATTTAAAAGGTTTTGCATGAGCAAAATCAATGCAACCAAGATTAGAAGGAAAGCAGAAAGCTGGAGAACAATTTTCACAGCCAGAATTTCTGATAAAGGCCTCAGTTCTCAAATATATAGAGAAGTAAGTCCAATTTACAAGAATACAAATCGTTCCCCAACTAATGAATGGTCAAAGGATATGAACAGGCAGTTTTCAGATGAAAAAATTAAAGTTATCTATAATCATGTGAAAAAATGTTCTAAATCACTATTGATTAGAGAAATGAAAATTGAAACAACTCTGAGGGACCACCTCACACCAATCAGATTGGTTAGTGTGACAGAAAAGGAAAATAATAAAAGTTGGAGAAAATGTGGGAAAATTGGGACACAAATACATCGTTGGTAGAGTTGTGAACTGATCCAACCATTCTGGAGAACAATTTGGAACTATGCCCAAAGGGCAATCAAATTGTGCATACCCTTTGATCTAGCAATATCACTACTAGATGTCCAAAGAGATCATTAAAGAAAAGGGAAAAGGACCCACATGTACAAAAATATTTATAGCAGCTCTTTTTGCAGTGGCAAAGAATTGAAAACTGAGGAGGATGCCCATCAATTGGGGAATGGTTGAACAAGTTGTGGTATACAAATCTAATGGAATACTATTGTACAATAAGAAATGATGAGCAGACAGAATTCAGAAAAACTTGGAAAGGCTTACATGAACTAATGCTAAGTGAAGTGCGAAGAACCAGTAGAACATTGTACACAGTAACAACAATATTGTGTGATGATCAACTATGATAGATGTAGCTCTTCTCAGTGATACAATGGTCCAAGATAATTCCAAAAGACTCATGATAGAAAATGCTATCCACATTCAGAGAAAGAACTATGAAATCTGAATGCAGATCAAATCATACTATTTTCCCTTTTGTTCTGTTTCTTCTTTCATAACATGACTAATGTAGAAATATGTTTAACATGATCATACATGTATAATCTATATCAGATTGATTGCTATCTTGGTGGGGACAAGAGGGAGGGAAGGAGAAAAATTTGAAACTCAAAAATCTTGTAACAATGAAAGGTGAAAACTATATTTACATGTAATTGGAAAAAATAAAATACTATTTAGAGGAAAAAAGATTGCAACAAGAGCAACTCAGCAGTAAGTTTCTCAAGTCACTATCACATGCCACTGAAAGTGTTTAGGGAGAGACTGGATGACCATTTTCAGGGATGTCCCTTCCAGGTAAGGTGAGTGGTAGGATGTAATAGTGAGAAATACTAGATAATAAAGGCTCTGAACTTTCTAGGGGAAAACGATCTCCCTCATTGAGATTAAAAATCAGATCAACCACCATCTATCTTAAAAATCTGAGGCACTGATCCACATGGAGGCAGAGAAGTGAACAAAAATGACCCTATCAGGTTTCTTTGAGATCTAAGACTCTAGAATAAGGTATGGGAAGAAAGTTAATCATTGAGGATGATACTATGACCTGATGCCTCTTACAAGAGAGCAGCAAGAAGGATATGATTTCTCTTCCCCAGTCCCACCAGCCATGGCATTTTGCAGAGGAGATACTTAACTAGATGGAGACATAATGTTTTTCGCTATGCAAACTTGGGGAACTCATTCAACCTCTGTCTCAACTTCCTCAACAGTAAGATAAGGATAATGATAGCATCTACCTCCCAGCGTTGTTGGGAAGATAAAAAGAGATGAAAATTGTAAAGTGTTTAGCATATAATATATATATATATATAATACAGATATATAATAAATGCTATGTAATTTGTTACTATTATTTTTATTTATTTTGTATAAATTGTATGCTCTTCTCTATCCAATAGAATGTAAGTTCCTTGGGGACAGGGGCATTTTTTGCCAGGGGGTAGAGGGTGGATCTTTGAATCAGGGAGAAGGGAGAAGAAAAAGTCACACAGAAATAGTCAAGGCCGGGAGTTTATACTCACAGCAAAGAGAAGAATTGGCTATGGATTCTAAAGAAAACTGCAAAGAGGGAGACCCAAGAAACTTGCTGAGCATGCCATCCAACAGAGACACTTCACTTAGTGCATACCACAAGCAGATATAAGAAGAGCAAGAATAACAGGTCTCTATAGTACCGGACATATGAATTACCCTGGGCACGTGTGTATCTTATGTGTGTCTCACTAAGGTGTCTCCAAAGCATCCCTTGTGCAGTCTTAAACTCTAATCACTTAAAATTGCAGTAACACTTTTGAAACATCTAGCATTTTAAGTCTGTGTCCATTCTTGAGGTGTTGTGTATATTTCTAGAACAGGATACCTACCACTGGTTTATAGAAGTTGAAGTAGGAGAGGGGGGAGTGGTTTTGTAGCTATTTGTGTCACTGTAGTAAATGCCTTTGCTTTGAGTTACTTGTATGTATCACCTGAGTATTAAAATTAAGCTCACCAGTGGGGGCTCATGAGTTATAGTTTTAAGAATACACATAGTTTGTGTATTTGCACCTGAGAGTGCCTGGTTCCCCACCACCACCACCTGGGCTTCAAACTTCAAACCTGAGTGCCAAGTTAGGAAAGGAACCTAGAGGAGGAAAAGATTTTTTTTTAAACTTCAAGAAGTCAATGCAGGCTAGAGGCGTAAAAACTGCATCTGGAGTAGGAGCACCTGGTTTCAAATCCAAGCGCTATTATTTGCTAGTGGCATAAGTAGTAAAGACAAGGAACTTAATCTTTCTAGGTCTTAATTCTCCACTTATAAAATGAGTTGTTTGGACTAGATAATCTTTAAGTTCACTTCCAGCTTTTATCTTTAGGATCGTGAACATCTCTTACAAATACTTTATTCCTTCAAGGTTCTACCCCAGAATCTTGTTAAATAGTCAGCATACTATTGGAGTAAACTGTAGAGTCTCTCTTTCTTTTGGCCTTGAGAAAATCAGACATGTAAATAATAACTCCTCTATTCCCCAAACCCTAGGGCAGTTAGGTGGTGCAGTGGATAGAGTGTCATGCCTGGAGTCAAGAGGACTCTTCTCCCTTAGTTGAAATCCTGGCTCACACACTTACCAGCTGTATGACCCTGGGCAAATAACTTAACTCTGCCTCAGTTTCCTCATCTATAAAATGAACTGGTGAAAGAAATGGCAAACCACATTAGAATCTTTGCCAAGGAAACCCCAGATGGATTCAGGAAGAGTCAAATAGGACTGAAAAATGACTCAATAACAACAAAATTCCCTAAACCCTGCTACTAATTAAACTAAGGAGCTACTCTCCTTTATGACTGAAGAGCTGAGGAGGAAATAGGTGCTTGGAAGTGGATGAGTGCAGGATAGGGTCATTGGCTAGGACTGTTAGTGACATTTCTTGACCCATATTCCCCGGCCTATCCAACAAACAAAACCAAACCTTTATTCTCTTCCTTAAGGTAAACATATCCAATCAGATCAAATGTGTCGGAGATAATTTAGCTTATTTTATTTTTCTTTTTGAACCAAAAGTGAACTAATGAAATATTATCTTCCAAGTATGGTTGGATCACTGATATTAGATCTGGGTCAACTCTCCACAAACTGCAATACTAAGAAGGTTAATTTCCACATTGAAGGATAAAGAGGTGAAATGCCTGGTGTTTGTATAAAATGAATACATACAGTGCTTCCCTAGTGATATAAAAGATTAACAAAGACCAAAATGATCTCCTGTAAAGGATGCATCACTGAAAATTAAATAAAGAAGATGGCTGACTATTGGACAAGCACAAGATGTGGATGGACAATTTGGTCGTATCAGTCGAAAACTTCATTATGCCTGCCCTAGTCTGTTGCACTAGCATCCAGGTTGGTGTTGCTTCGTCTCTCTTCCCTCTGCAATTCATCCTTAAAACAACTACAAAATTATTCCTCCTAATGCATCAATACGAGCATAGCTCTCCCCTGCACAAGCAGTTAACGTGGCTACCTACTGCTGCTAGGAGAAAACTTTCGACTCTCTTGTTTGGCATTTAAAGCTCTTCACAGTTTGACTCCAGCATACCTTTCCAGACTTAGTTCCATTACTCCCAGCCATGCATTTGGTGTTCAAGCCAAAACAGGCTTTATTGCTGTTCTCTCTCTATCTCGCACAGAATTCCCTGTTCCCCATAACAAGAATAATCTTCCATCGTCACCTCTGCCTCTTGAAACCCTGCCCCACTTCCTTCAGGTCTCAGGTGCTACCTCATTTATGAGGCATATCCTGATCATGTCATTTGTGAATGCTCTCACAAACTCAAAAAAATTAATAATAACTTTTGTCTGTCAATCTGGTGGTCCAGTGGGTGAAGCACTGGACCTGGAGTCAGGAAGACCTGAGTTAAAATTCAGTCTCAGACACTTATTAGTTGTGTGACCTTGGACAAGTCATTTAATCTCTATACACCTCAATTTCCTCAACTGTAAAATGGGGTTGATAATAGCACTTCCTTTGGAGAGGCATGACTGTATGCAAAGGAATCATTTCTTGAATTTGTATTGGGTGTCTACACAAAGTTTCTTGCCACTCTCTATTTGTGGATGCAGATTTCTACCTGATAGCAGCTGTTTGCTTCCCCGGCAGCTCTCTGTCTAGTGTGTCACACACTCCTCTTTCTTGAGGCTAGAGGTGAAGTCCTCGCATTACATGGCAGGATGACAAGCACCCGATCCCCTCAGCACTCAGGAGTATGGAAAAGTCAGGGAGATTCATTAACATTGTTGACTTGGAAAACAGCGCCCAAGGTTTGCCTTTCTGCAGCAGCTGTTTGTTGATTTGCTGGTTGGCCAGAGGGAGTTATAAATCTTGTGGCTTTGAAATGGTGTTTAAAGAGGCATTGTTATGGTGAAAATCATTTCCCCAATGTGTTTGTCAAGTGACTAAATGCTGCTAACCACACAATCAAATTACTGGTGTGCCTTCTCCCAGATGAACAGAGAGGGATTTTTCTCTGTCACCATCATCTGATAGCTCTGCAAACCAAAAGACCAGGACAAAAATAAAGAAGACTGTCCTCTCCCAGTCCAAGAGATGTGGCAAAAAGAAAGGGGACATGGAATATGAGAAACAGACAAGAGTACAACCAGGAAAAATGAAAGAAAACTTAGATTTCTCTTAAATATAAGAAAGAAAATTGTCTTATTGAGGTATATGAAAGTGGAATGGAGTTGTAAGCAAAGAAGCCAGTTCCCCCACCCTAGAGGTCCCCAGGCAAAGGCTTTTGTTGTTGAATTGTTTCAGTCGTGTCTGACTCTTTGTGACCCCATTTGGCATTTTCTTGGCAAAGATACTGAACTGGTTTGCCATTTCCTTCTTTAGCTCATCTTTACAGATAAGGAAACTTGAGATAACAGAGTTAAGTCATTTGCCCAGGGCCACACAGCTAGTGAGTGTCGGAGGCCAGATTTGAACTCAGTAAGACTCTTCTTCCTGACTCTGGGCTTGGCACTGTATTCATTGCTCCATCTAGCCGCAAAGGCTGGCTGCCCTGGCTGACCACATACTGGATATTTTATAGGTAGGATACTTGTTCAGTTGGACTAAATGACATCCGAGATTCTGTGATGCCGTGAGAAAAAAAAGAAAGAAAGATTAGCAAATGAGTTTATTGGTTTTTGCTATGATCATTAAGTACTTTGAAGGAATAATTACACCTTTTACCATGTATATTTGCATATGTAATATTACAGAGAAAAGCACAGTGGATAGAAAGCTGGCCCCAAAACTAGGAGACTCTTTGTTCAAATACCATCTCTGACACCTATTAACTAGGTGATCCTAGGTAAGTCTTGATCTCTCAGTGGCAATTCTATGAGATCATAATTTTCAAAGCTCCTGTGAATCTGCATCAGCGAAAGGAGTCCCTCGGAAGTTCAACATGTCAGTGAAATCACAGGTTCTTTAAATATATATTATGTATGTATGTTTGTATGTGTGTATTTTTGTGGGCAGTCAGGTGTCAAGGTAGATACAGGGCTGGGCCTGGAGTCAAGAAGACTCCTTGTGAGTTCAAATCTGATCTCAGACAGTAGCTGTGTGATCCTGAGCAAGTCATTTCACCCTGTTTGCCTCAGTTTCTTCATCTGTAAAATGATCTGGAGAAGTAAATGGCAAATCACTCCAACATCTTTGCCAAGAAAACCCCAAATGGGGTCACAAAGAGTTGGGCACAAGTAACAAACTACCGAAAAATGCATGTATGTGGACTCATAGGCAAAAAAACCTGTTTTCATCGGGTCAATGATTTCCAGTTCGAAGGGACTTAAAAGAAAACATGTAGTTCAGTCCCTCTCCCTCATTTTCCACTTGAGTAAACTGAGCCCCAGAGAGGTTCATTGACTTATTTCAAGTTACACAGGTAATGAGTGACAGAGAGAGCAAGTGAACCCTGGCCCTCTGATTCTAAATCCAGTGTCCTTCAATTAGTTACTCATTTGCAATTACCCTGTATAAACAGAACAGCTTTAGTCTTTATCCCTATTATCACACTTGTCTTCCAGAAGACTGTGCAAATATATACTTTCCAAATCAATATATCCTGGTGCATATACAGTGTGTGATTATGTGTGGGATATCTCTTTACACAGCATTTCTGGGTATGGAATAGGTGTGAGATGTACTTTCATCTCATTTTTCTTGGACCCCTTGAGAGATATTAGGGGGAAAAAATCCCCCACTGGCTTGTACTTGTGGTCAAATGCTTCAACACACATCATTAGTGATTCTACAGGGCACAGCAGGGATTTCTTTTGTGTGTCTCCTGTTGAAAGGAAACAAAAAATCATGAGTCACCCTGTATCTGAGAGCTTCTCATCTCTGGGGAGGAACATCGTAACCTGACAATCAGAGCTTCATGCGTGCTTAAAAGCTTTGGCTGTGGAAACCAGGGGTATTTATTTTTTTTGTACAGGTTGATATTAGAAGAATTTTGGTGGTAAATGGTCAAAGAAGGGAGGTGCCCTCTTTGCTCTGGTCAAGGAGAATTTGCAACCATTGGTTCTAATGAGGCTTGTGCCTTCACATATATACATATATATATGTGTGTGTATATATATATATATATATATATATATATATATATATATATATATATATATATATATCCTTTTCAATTCATTTTTAAATGCTGTCTTCTAGAAGTATTTATTAAACACCTACTATGTGCAAGACACTGTGCTAAACACCAGAGATCAAAAGATCATGGAGGTAGGAGGGATCTTAGAAGGTATCTATCCAGTCCAACCACCTTATTTTACAGGTGGGAAAATTGAAATTCAGAGAGATAAAGTAGATTATTATGGTAACAAATATATTAGGAAATTGAGCGCTAGATTCAAACTCAGTCCCTTTGACTCCAAATCCAAAGCTCTTCCTACTAACAATGCCACCCAATGAAAAGACAAAAAGGAAAGAATTCTTTTCATTAAGAAGTTCTCATTCTACCACAGAAGTTGGAGGTTTTGATGAAGATTATCATGTGTACATGGACATACATAAAGGAAACTCTAAGAAACTCAGGAGTAAAGAGGATTAGAAGCAGAGGAGCTAGGATAGAAGATCCATCCACTGAGTCCTTGGAATCCCTAGAGAGCTAGGGATTCCAAGAGCCACTGGTGAGGAGGCAGAGCATTTCAGAGATGGGGGACTAGGATAGTCTATTCAAAAGCATGGAGGCAGGAGATGGACGAACCTGGAATGGAATAATAAGTAAGCCAATTTTGCTAACGTATATTCTTCCTAATAAAGTATATTAGGAAGAACAACCTACAATCAATCAATCACTTAATTATCAAGTATTTAACACCTACTAAGCTCTAGACATTAAGTACCAACTAGGTGCTGGGAAGAAAATCAGATTGGATAGTAGAGTCAGATTTTAACTACCAAGAGTTGATCATTGAACAGGCAAGGAAATCAGGGCCCACTGAAAACTATTACTCAACATTGGTAAGAGACTATTTGCCAGGCATAGCTAGATAGGATATTCCAAAATCCTTAGTGCAGTTTTAATCCATTAAAGTTATTTAAGCTTAAATACCACCAGACTCTATTATTACTGTTTCATTCCTCTTCCAGTAGCTGTATAAACACATACTTTTTGAAATCAATATATCCTGCTGTATTTAAGCTTAAATACCTGTATTAGCTTAAAACTTCACTAAGACCTTTGGAATGTCCTGTGTATTTATGCAAAAACCTGTCCCCATCACCGTGGCATTCTAAAATATCTACAAACCAGAGCTTTGATAGACAAGTCCAGCAGTAAGAATTCCTTTAAAGAGTAGCTGTTTCCTCCCACTGGGGAATCAGATTTCTTATGAGTTGACTGCACAAGGGCCAACTTCATTAGATGTTCAAAGGAAAGCTGCTCATACAGCCTCAAGGGAAGGAAATACACTCCTGTTGAGGCAGAAGGTCAGAGGGAAAAGTGAGATAAGAAGGCGAGACTTACCTGGAAATCATGGAGTTGGCATTTCAGTATGTAAGGTGATATTTTTTCTCTTCTGCATAAAAAAAGTGCTCAAGATATCTAGTAAATCCGAACCTGGTGGAGTCTGAGAAATAGAGCTGCTGAGAAGTTTTGTACATCAAGATCCCAGAATCTTTGTTGGGATTGGGGTGTGGGTGGAGGGTAGGGGAATGCCAGAGCAGACCACTGAGATAAGCTGCTAGAAATGTCAAGAAAGAATGTCAAGGCCATTGCACAGAAGTTGACAACTCACCCTAAAGAAAGTGATATGCACTTATTTTCATTAGTATTTGATATTAATAACAGGATGGCAACTTAATCTCTGCTCTTAAGGACTGTGATCTTGCATAAAGTAGGCACCTAATAAATGCAGACAGGTAAGGTATGACAGGTAATTCCCTTCACAGATCCCAAGCAAAGGCCAGTGAGTAACCTAAACTGTTTGTTCCTGAAAGGGTGGGAGAGTGAAGAAAATAGCAGGAAACGCAGCATCTGTTGTCACCTCCTTCAGAAGACTTTTGAAGTTATTACTCCCCTTCCTGATTTTCCATTACAGGCAAATTGGCCATGCTGTTCTTTGTATGATACCCCATCTCCCATCTCCATGCATTTGCACAGACTATTCCCCATGACTGAGAAATATACTCTTCTCACCTCCTTCCCTTAAAATTCCCTAATTTCGAGAGGAGCCAAGATGGTGGAGTAGAAAGACTCACATATGCTAGCTCCAAACCCACAGTCCATAATTACCTATACAAAGAACTCCCAACAAATTCTGGAACAGTGGAAGCTGTGCAGCAACACAGTGAAGGAGATTTCAGTTCCAGAGAGCCATGAAAAACCGATCCCAAAGGTCCATCGCGCACCAGACAGGAGTGGAGCCCAGCCCTTCCCTGGCCACACAGCATGGAGAGGAACAGATCCGAGCAGGCTTCAGGGACGGAATCTCCAGCAGCCACGAAGGTCCCTCCACCCACAGACACACAGGTCAGTGAGAGAGACATCTGGACGGGCTGAGAGGGGAGCAGGGTGTCTCCAAAACTCAGGCCCCCTCAGGAGGCAGCAGAAGAGACAGTGGGTGGCCAGAGGCTCCCAGAGCAGGCAGGAGCTGGGGGTCTATTACTGAACGTCTCCACATAAACCCCCTGAGGGGACGGAGCGTGGGAGGTAGCCCTGCCCCCACCTAAGCCCCAGAACTTAAGTGCCCTTTGAATAGCAGCCAGACCTGCTGCCAAAAGCCCTGAGGCTAGGGAGCAGTATTTGAATCTCAGACCCCAAGCACTAGCTGGGCAGATCTACGCAGGGGTGGAGAGGAATCTCAGAAGTCAAGTAACTGGCTGGGAAAATGCCCAGAAAAGGGAAAAAAAA
>JAQQSK010008401.1:0-13525 GCA_028658325.1 Potorous gilbertii
AGTTGTGCTTCCATTGGCAAAATGGAAGTTAGTTGTGTCTCCTGAATGTAGGACCAGCTGAAGTTGGATCTCAGCCTTTCTTTCTACACTGATGTTCTGGCATCGAATGTCCTCATACATGTGGCTGACTGTAAAGTTGTGTTTGCCTTCAGTTGTCCAAGCTATCCTTTGTGCCATGAGGTACAGGGTCCCATCCTGCTTCTTGTGCTGCACTTTCTTTACCATGAGTAAAACTTCTTCTGATGAAGGTGCCATGCTGGCTGGAAAGTGTGTGCAGAGGTTCTGGCCTTGGCCAGAGAGTGTATGGATGGGGTGAGCTTCTTTCAGTTTCTGTCTTCACTGGTGCTGTGCCTGACTGAGGACTTCAAGGAAGGGGAAAAGTGGGTTTCTATGCTGTGCTGCTGCTGCTACTGAAGTCACCACCCGGACAAAGGGTGGGAGCAGAGTGGAGGTCTGCTAGGCTCAGAAACCTGAGTGCATTCTGGTCCCCTCCTGGGCCCTTTTATCCTTCCTACCCACAGGTCTGGAACATGGGAGGGGAAGGACAGAGACTTGTGAACCTGGTTAGGATTGACACCTCAGGATTCACACCTTAGGATGCCCTTTGACATTTATTGATGGGTGTGAGGAAGTACTGAATCAGAAGGGAGTAGGACCTGGACTGCCCAGACCCCAGGAAGCTAGATTTGGGCTGTGTATCCAAATTCTTGGCCACCCTCTTCAATTTTCTCTTTCGTTGATTGTTTGCAAATACTGTCCTCATAGGTCTCTTTCAAATGGGCCAGAAGAAGACGTTAAAATATTTTTCTGAGGAATTTTCAAAGTCTTCAGAACTTTCTCTTTTTGTCACTCTGTTTTTCTGGATATGTGTGTGTGTGTTCCTCTCTGTGTTTCTGACTTTTACAGATTGGATTGCAAAGATAAAAACAGATAAGAAGGAATGGGATCTTTCTTCCCAGTCTGCAGAACTTTATAAAACCAGAGACTAAATTTCTGACTAAAATGTAATTTCTCTCCTGTAAATTTCCAAATTGTGGTTTGAATTTTTTAAATAATTGTTGAAATATCTCATGGAGTTTTAGATAAGAATGAAACCTCTGAAAGTTATATGGAACCAACACTTTAGATCTCTTCACACAGTTATAGATTTACTGTTTTATGGTAAGGGAGGGAGGTGATATTGAAGGGGCTCAGACTCTGGGAAACCTCCTTGAATCTTCTCACTTAATGTGGCCTTTCATACTCAATTCTGTTGCCCTTGGCCTAGTCTAGCCCTGCATTGTCTGTTACCTCTAGATTGCTCCACCTGCTTCTCACCCTGTCCCTGCTTTATCTGATACCTCCCAATTGCCTCCTGCTGTTTCCCACCCTTGATTAGTTCACTAGTTACCCTAGTCTCATCAAGTTCCTCTTTAGGCTCTCCTCCCAGACTACTAGACCACCTCCAGATCTTTCCCAAGGGCCTTCTGTATATAAATTCCATCTCATCTCCATGAAGGCATGCTGATTCAATCCAGCTCCAACTGTGTAGCTGAGATCGTATCTGGCTGGCATGTGAATACAAGTTACAAATGCTGAGGCTCCTTAAGAGTCACTCAATAGAATAACATTAATAGTAATAAACTTTGTTTTTCTTTAGCTGGAGGAAGTCTTGAGTTGAATTCATTTGGCAGGACCCAGTTCCAGGCACCCCAAGCTTCATGATTCCCCTAGGCCTCAACAATTTCACTAATTAGAAAGAAAAACAAACTAATTTGAAAGTAGTATCCGTGTAATTCTATCATGAAGGGAAAATATGGATTTGCAGTTTAAATTTCAGAAATACCTATTATCATGTCTTTTTTGACCATGAAAAAAGAGAATCTTGTTTCAATCACAAGGCAATTTAAATATAATTAAAATTTAATTTGAAAGTATGTTTTGTGTTAGTGATGGAGTGATAGGACCTGGATCCCTAAAGAAAAATACTGAAGGTCTGGAAGTAACCCAGTCACATACAGGCCTGACCCTGTAATTCCTCAGATAAACACTATTAGTTCAGGTACCGAGTGCCTGACTTTGGACCAAGCATCTGGTAATCCTTTGTATAAACAGAACTATCTTGTCTTTAAACAAATCTCTGGAGTTTGACCGTTCCTTAATCTTACCTAGATCACCTAATTAGCCTCTTGGAACTTTCTCCTGGGCATACTTTTAACATTTAGCTCAATTTAGACTACTTACCACTCCTTAATCCCATCCAGGTCACCTAATTAGCCTACCACACTTTCCTTTCATTGTGAACCCTGAACCATCCCAGACTATTTACCACTCCTTTATCCCACCCAGATCCTTTAGTGTCTCTTTTTGTATATAAGCTTCAGCAACATCCTCATTAGTTTGCAAGTTCCTCAAGGAATTTTGCTACTTGATTGGAAGGTAGTTTGAGAGTGTGAATTCATTCCCTGACATTTTGGATGTCCCAGCACTTCTAAACCTTGTCAGCACCCTAAACTGTATCAGTACCTCTCCATTTTATTTGAATGATAGAACTTCTTTATGTAAACTAGAACCAAACTAACCAAAAGGTATTGGAGGAGACCTTGTATTAATAAACTTTTAAGAACCCCAAAGGCTACAGTAGGGCAATCAACTGGTTTCAAGTAACAAAGACTTTTGGTAAATTGTAAAGAAAGGAATTCCATGGAGTGAAGATGAGTTCTACAGAAGGCCTGGGATATGATTGGGAAATAAAGATTAGTGAAATTAATCAAGTAGACAAAAGCAAGAGAAGTTTCAGATCAGAATGTGTAAAGAAATAAGAAAGGAGCATTTTTGAAGGGATTTAATCAAATTCCACTGGAGGGATAGAAAAGGAGAGGAAGGAAAGTTTAAGTAGGTCTGAGAGGAGAATAGGGACGGGTGGGGTCATAAGAGAGGAGGTTAAAGTGAAGAAAAGAACTTGGAATTGGGAGAGAGGTTAGATAAGGGTTTGTTAATTTTTTAAAGAATTGTCTCTGACAAGATACTGAGTATCTTTTTCAACACCTCCCTTCCTCCAATCAATTTCAGATACCAAAAAAAAAACCCAGAACTTCTGGGACTTTAAACAGCTCTAGGAAATCACTCCCTTCTCTTTATCCCATTTAATAGACACTTAGAACCTAACAAATTATTTCTTAATTAACTGGCTTGTAAAGCAGATACTTTGGTTTTTTTTGGTCTGATGTGTAAGTAGCTATGCTCAAAGCTGTGAACCTGAAAGTTTTGTTCAAAAAGGCAAACATTCATATTGTTTATTCCCTTAAAGCTAGCAGTTACATGATCATAGAGCCAGAATGAAACCTCTGACTGCCTGATAGAATGACCAGGCTTAAATCTGTTTCAGGACAGTCCAAGGATGTCTGTGTCCCTCAGATTTATGATCTTTGTATGTGTTTAACTATTTCGTGAGAAAGGAATTTTTTTTAAATGAATAACTTGTAAATACAATAAGATAAGAGAGTTGACAAAGTTTCAATTGAAATGATAACTCAGGATATCTGTGTTTTATTTACCATCAACATACCATAACATAGTATATGTCCACAAAATATTAAGATATGGAAGAAGTCCCCTTATTCAAGGTAATGTCTCAGGTTAAAGGTCTCATGAAGAATGAACAGGCAGTTTTCAGAGGAAGAAATTAAAGCCATAGTCATATGAAAAAAATGCTCTAAATCACTATTGATTAGAAAGATGCAAATCAAAACAACTCTGAGGTACCACATCACACCTATCAGATTGGCAAACATGACAAGACAGGAAGATGATAAATGTTGGAAAAGATGTGGGAGAATTAGAACACTAATTCATTGTTGGTGGAATTGTGAGTCAATCCAACCATTCTGGAGAGCAATTTGGAACTATGCCCAAAGGGCTACAAAAATGTGCAAACCCTTTGACCCAGCAATATCACTTCTAGGACTGTATCCCCAAGAGACCATAAAAATGGGAAAGGATCCCACATGTACAAAAATATTTATAGCAGCTCTCTTTGTGTTGGTTGAGAACTGGAAATCAAGGGGATACCAATCAATTGGGGCATGGATAAACCAATTGTGGTATGTGATTGTGATGGAATCCTACTGTGCTATAAAAAATGATGAGCAGGTTGATTTTATGAAAACATGAGAAAACTTGAATGAAGTAATGAAGACTGAAATAGGCAGAACCAAGAGAATGTTGTGTACAATAATGACAATATTGTTTAAAGAGTAAATGGGTATGACTCAGTTACAAAGGACCTATGAAGGAAGATGTTATTCACCTCCAGAGAAAGAACTGATACATGAAATTAGGTATTGTAATTTCACATATATATCTGTATCAAATTGTGGCCTTTCCTAGTATGGCATTGGGAAAGAGAGGGAAACATCTTTGGACTCAAAATGTAATGAAAAATAAAATAAATATTAAAAAAAATAAAAAAAATGCTAAGTCAGCCCCATCTGGTTTTATTGACATAGGTAAAGATATTCTCTGAATTTACTTCAGAGGCCAGAGAGACAGTTAGGTCCAAGCTCTTCTTCTGATTGATTAATTCAGGTCCTGGAATTTATTAAAGTCCAAAAGTGATATTAAATGATTAATAAGGCATATCTATATTTATATCTATTGATATTTACACACACACACACACACACACACACATATATATTTATGTATGTATGTAGTTTTTCTTGGCTTCTACCTGAAAAGCCTCCAGATTAAGGGAGATATGCTCTTTATTCATTCTCTTATGGTATTTAGGTGGGGTTAGGTTGAGAAAACAAATAGTCTGAAATTTGAAATGCTGACATATAATGGCCTTTGGAAAAACTGAGTTTTAGGATATTAACATTAGTGATTATCAATCTGAATTTGATTTGGTAAAAAAAAAAATAGTCCTGAAATGAAATCA
This sequence comes from Potorous gilbertii, assembly GCA_028658325.1. Classification (NCBI taxonomy): domain Eukaryota; kingdom Metazoa; phylum Chordata; class Mammalia; order Diprotodontia; family Potoroidae; genus Potorous; species Potorous gilbertii. Next base: position 4,922 of record JAQQSK010008401.1, read on the forward strand.
TTTTGTGGCCTTCTTTATGGTGAAATATGGTCTCTTATTAGGATAATTGTGGTAAATCAGAATTTAATACAACTCACATTTGCCATTAACCATGAAAATAATTGTCTGGAAAATACATAGATTAGGAAACTTGAGTTAAAATCTGGCTTCAGACATTTATTAGCTATTTAAATCAAGCAAGATACTTCACCTCTGTTTACCTCAGTTTCCTAACCTATAAAGGGAATAATAGCATCCCTCACCTCTCAGAGTTGTGAGAATCACTTGGTTGTAGAATGTTGAGCACAGTGTGAGACAGGTGGGATGAACTATAGAAATGTCAATGCATGTAAGTATTCTATATCGGTCTTGGATGCAATCAATGTAAAATGCCAAAAGTGATTTAGAAGAATTATTTTCTATGGAGGGTAATTTGGAAATGCATTCAAATGAACTGACATCACCTGCCTGGTAATTTTTGTTTCATGATTTAAGTATATGATATTGTGTATAATGCTGTCTTTCTACAATTTTTCTTATGTTATAGAATTTGGTAAACCATTGTATCAGATATGTTATTAGAAAAGTGACTTTTCTTTTAGTCTCTATGCCAACGTTAAGAATTGCTAGATTAAGAATTGAGCCTTTGAAAGGATGTGGTCTGAGTGCTTGTAAACTGTGAAATATTGAACATTTTGATTTAAATGAAAGATTGGAATAAAAATTTCCTGATGGACGTAAAAGTAAAGTCCTCTTTAGGTTAAAATCCTTATCTGTGAGGATCCTCAGGACTTCCTCCTTGGGCTGAGTCAGGAGATCTTATCAGTCCTGTTGACCCCATTTTGAAGTTCAAACCAAAATGGAGAAATTTACTGGTTTGTATACAATAAAAAGTGCATTTTAACCAATTGATAATTTGACAATTATATTTATTATTATATATTTATATGTAATATATAATATATATTATATCTATTTGGCTATTACAAAATTTATGAAATTGTACCTATTAATAAATAGTTTGTATTGAATTTATATCTTTGAGCCAACTTGGTTACAACTGAACTTAGATGCAAAGGTTTCCATCTTATTTTAGAGCTTAATGGGCAATATAGATTGGAGGCTTACTATAGTCAACATTTTTTCTGGGGTTTTGGGTTAGCTATCACATACTCAGTGTATGTATAAAACTCCAGAATGGGATCCTTGTTAATGTCTCAATGAAGGACAAATAAGATGTGCTTATTTGTGCTCATTGTTAACTGTCATTGCCATAATAAACTCCTCCTAAGTTATGATTAGTGAAATATTACTATTCAAAGTAAAATCATGTGGGACTGTAATCTGATACTGTTCTGAGTTTGATTTTGGATATGATTGTCTGAATTGTCATGAGCCCAATAATCCATCCTTCAAGGGAAATGGCAACTGCTACCTGAAAGGAGCTTGAGAACTGCTTCAGGTGGATGTCTGCCTCTGGAAAAAGTTGAGGTGACTACCTTGCATTAGCTGATCCTCTGACTCAGTTTCCCATTGTGCTTTTTCCTTTCTGAAAAGGGAAGTTTCCTAGTTGGTTAATTTTGAGTCTGTCTTTGATACCCTATGGATAAATGAGGAACTTTGTTGCATGATTACCTTCCATATACAACTTTTACCTGAAATCAAACACAGCTAAGGAAGTTTATCCCCTTGTTATGGCTTATGTCAGGTCAATCTCTACCCTTGAAGGGACAGTCTTGATATGTCTCTCCTTTTTCCTTTTATAAGAAATTTCTATAATCAGGGCAGGTGAATAGTAGATATTTTAATGTTCCAATACTAATCATACTAATGGTATTAATTAATATTTCATTTCCATCAGTAAATAGTGTTAATTAAGCAATAATTAATAATTAACATAGGATAAACTTAATCATTGACTAGTTGCTTCTAGTTGTCTCCAAAGGTTTTTTTTGATGGGTTAGATTGAGTGAATATATTTATATTACTCTTTAGAGTTTAATAATTTATTGCACATTTGCCATTTTGAGTTCTTTTCAAACCCTAGAAGTATGGTGCCAGAATTGAAGAATACTTTTCAAAGGACTGAACCAGAAGGACTTCAATATTTGAGTTCTCCACACTGGTGGATTCAATCCCATATTGACTCTTCTCTGGACCATGAAAACAGATTCATGGATACTATCCATTAAGTCCTCATACTTTAGATTATGTTCTTCATGTAGTTTAGATACTTAAGTGGATTAATACTGTCAAAACTTTGGTCCCACTTGGATCATTTTATCGAAGGAGAAGATAGATCAAGTCTAGGGAGAAAGGGAGAAGAATCAAGGAATAATATGTTCTTAAATTTTTGTTTGTTCTGCAGTAAGGACTCACCAGGTAAAACTCTGTAAGGCTTTTTTCCATGTGACATCTCATCACACATGTGCCCACTTTCTTTCCTTCTCTGGAAAAAAGCATACCTCGACCTCCCTTGGAGACAGAAGTGTCTGTATATGTATTTTGAAAATGTCATCAAATAATCTATCCCATTCATCCATTTATAGTTTTTGAGGTCTGTATCAAGTAAGTATCAGTTTGGAAATGGGATCTAGATCCAGGAGAAACAACATTATTTTCTATCTATCAAAATGCCTCTGGGACTCTGACTTCACTGATTAATTCACCTTTCTAGAGGATGAGTTCTATCCTGAGGGAGGCGGGGAACAAGCAACATATGCCTAATCCATCCTACATGATACTTTAGTATTTGGAGGTAACATGTATCCCTTGACTCCTTTAATATTAAGGCTAATCATTTTCAGTTCCTTCAGCTGATCTTCTGGGCTCTTTCCATCCTCTCTCAATACACTCAAGCATATTGATGTCCTTCTTAAGAGGAAGTGCCTAGAATGGAACCCAAAGCTTTTGATCTACCCTGACCAAATGGATAACAAGGCCATCACCTCCTTAGCACTAGCGAAGAAGGTAGGTGACACAGCAGATGGAGGGCAAAACTTGAAATTAGGAAAGCCTGAATTCAAATCCTGCCTCAATACTTCTGGTCATTTGACTTCGGGCTTTCTTCTCTCTTGGATTCCAATTCTTCAACTGTAAAATGGGGACAATAGTATCCCTACTTCACAGGGTTATTGTGGGTATCAAATGATCCAATGCACGTAAAATGCTTTGTAACCTTCAAGTGCTTTATAAATCTTGCGTTGAATTAAGAGGCATCAAAATAATAACTAAGGAGAATATGTTCTCTTGGTTACCAGGTGATTGACTCATTGAGGTTGCCATCTTAAAACCTTGAATGTGCTACTTTGTAATCATATCATCTTTCATTATGCTACCCTCTTTACCCTACCCTCCAAGTCCTTTATAATGAAAACAAGGTTAAGTAATGCCAGTTACAGGCACTGCGCCCAAGCCTGGCAGTCTGTTCAAGGTTCCACCCCCATGGTCCACCATTTCTACTCTTAAGTTTTTGTGATGTAAAACACAACTCTCTTTGGATCTGGATCTTCATGTTTTACTTAATAATAAAAAAATTATGAAGAACATTATCCTGAATGTAAACTCGTACATCAAAGATAGGTAAAGTTAGTTTTCTATATGCCCTGTCACTTAAAAAAAGTACTAAATAGAGAATTTGCATTCCATTGATGAATTTGATAGCAAATTGCTTTTCAGGGTTAAGGCAGATGGAAGCTAGCTGCTCTTCTGGGAGTGCTGAAAAGTTTCCTTCATGCTCTATTCAGCAATATTTCTTTCTTAGATCCTTCTCCTAGCTATATATCAATTCTGAACTAAAGCTTCTCCTGCTCTGACTTCAAGCTGGATGTTTCAGCTCCTACCAAGACATCCTGCACCAACCACATTCTGAACCACTCTCATTAGTTTAATGGAAGAGTTTGGGATTAGGTAGTGTCATTCCCTTCATTAGCCCTTGATCATGGCTAAGCTTTTCCACCCACAACCCTCCCCTACAGTGGAGGCAAAATGGCAATCAATGTTGGACATAGCTTGATATTCTAGATTTCCTACATCATTCAAAAATCATAAGAGGAAACTAGTAGAGAGTCTTAGAATTTTTCCAGTTAAAAATCTCCTCCTGCAGAAAATGTTTCTCTGATCTCAGTTATTTTTATCCTCTTCTATTTCTCTACATTATACATTAAAAAAAATGAAAAAAATTAGACATGTTAAATCCAACAATATTTCAAAATTGTTCAGTTAGACAATAGACATGCACATTTGGTCAAAGCATTTTACATCAATATTTTGCATTATTGTGAATTTTCTTAAATGTTAGAGAACCTAGGAAAATATAAAATGCTTATGAAGAAGGAATACTCAAAAGGAAGACCACTCCACTACAGCAGCTCTTATACCATAAACAAAAAGCAACAGTTTTGGGGTTTTATTATTCTAAACTGAACCTTTGTGTTCTTTGAACAGTGCTATAACTGAAGGGTTTTCCCTTTATTTTTATTTTCACAGCATGATTAAATTGATTTTTTTCATTCTCATCTTTTTCAATAAAGTTCCATTCAAAATGATCCTGGTAGAAGTCTCTATCCTGCTATTATTCCGTTTAATGCTTCTGCAGACTTTTATAACTGTTGGTAACATAACAGCTTTAAAAAAAAACAAACGGTTAAACAGAAGAGATATAAGCCCATCTTCTATAGATTCTCTGGGAACTTTGGCTTTGATTTTCTGCTAAGTCTCTACACTCAGAAAGCTTCTTATTCCACATAGCTTGGAAACATTTTTTGTTGTAGTGATAGCTATAAAAATGATCCTAAGCTTTATGGATCAACGTTATATCCAGCAATTGCAGGCAACATTTTTGTTTATGCTACTATAAGGTTGACTGAATTCCTAAGGTTGTTTTGAGTTTTTGTTAATACAATGATTTGTTAGTACAATGATTTCCTATCTGTTAGGCAATGCAAGTGAGCTTTTGATGTATCATTCTAATCACTAGGCTGGGTCTTGCTGAGTATTTCATGTTAAATTTTTGAAACCTACAATGATGTGTGTTGTACATTTGTTATGCTCTGAGAACTATCAATTTCTTTTCCCTTTTTTGTCAAGGAATATGGCAACATTAGTGTGATGGGCCTTTGTTGTGTTAATATTGTATGAATTTTTGTTAGAATACTCTTGCAAGAAAAACCACTCAAAAACAAAAAAACAAGGCTTTATTTCACATATTTCATATATGCCAGAGCAAGGAGAAGCATCACCTGACACAAAGTTTCTCTCTGGGGCTTATATATAAGACATTTCCTGCCTGTTTTTTTAAATAAACACCTTGTCATAATTTCACAGCTGGTCAGCTACTGGCCTTAGGGGGTTTATACTGTGTTTTAGGGAAAGGGACACGGACATTTAATGTGCTCATCTGCCATGGATCTTGTTGTTTCAAGGCAGATGTGAACTCAGGTAGTTTTTTGGTTAACTTTTCCCATGAACAGGGGTAAAGGGGGCCAAAAATAAGGGTTATATGTGAAAGCTCATTTAACACTGAAAGGCTTATTCTAAAATAGTGCTATCTCATCCCAAGAAAGGAAATATACAGCGTCTCTGCTATCATACTTGCCAAATCTGATAAGGTCCACTTTATTGTACAGTTTACAAGTTACCCTGGTACTGCATCAGTGTGCTATTAATTACTCTAAAAATGTTAACTATTAACTATTAAACTAAATTATTAATGATTAAAAATGTCCTTCCCAGAGATTTCACAATGTTATTAAGTCTGTTAACATTCAGCCTTAGCCTTCTTGATGATATGCTCAATGCGTCTTACCTGGAGGACACTAAAGTATCTGCTCATATGGCCTTCATCCACTTCACTTTCTACTCTTGGATGTCTATTATTAATTGCCTTTCCATCCTGTTGCCCTACTGTCTTGAACAATGAGTGGCTCTCCTAGACCACTAACAGGAAAGCCACTTCATTCTATACTCTCCAGTATCTCTTCCTTCCCAAGTGCATATCTTTACTTGTTCAACCCTCCTACATGGTCCATTTCTCGAACCATGAACAAACCAACCTTGATGATTCTCGATGAAATTTTAATCTACTCCTTTATAGACCTCTTCATCATCCCAGAAACTTTGTTGACCAAAACTCTTCTTTATGGTCCAAACTCCCTTTTTTATATTTTTCTGCTTCCTTGGAATGTAAATTCTTTGAGGATAGGAGCTGGTTTTGCTTTGGTATTTGTATGACTAGTGCTTAGAATGGAGCTGGGCACATATTTAGTATAATTTTTAAAAATGTCATTCAATATGACCAGATTTAAGCGCAGAGTCTTCTATCTTTGCTTAGCATACATTAAGAGTGTCAAACTTATTGTATACAAATGACATTTTGAAACTACTAGAGAGAGGCTGGGAGCAGCTAGGTGGCACAATGAATAGAATTCTTGGCCTGGGGTCAAGAAAACATGAGTTCAAAGGTGACCTCAGATACTTCGACCCTGTGTGATCCTGAGGAAGTCACTTAACCCAGTTTGCTTCCATTTCCTCATATGTGAAATAACCTGGAGAAGGAAATGGCAAACTACTTCAGGATCTTTGCCACAAAAACCCCAAATGGGATCATAAAAAATCAGACAAGACAGAAATGACTGAACAGTAACTAAGAGTCTATACATCCACTTAAAAGAATCAGCATTCCTCTGTATCACACGCAAAATTGTGCAAGAAGAGATGGTAAAAAATAGCCCATTTAAAATAGCTCTAGACAGTATAAATATGCAGGAGTACACCTGCCAAAACAAACCCAAGAACTATATAAAAAAATTATAAGAAACTTTTCATACAAATAAAATCAGATTTAAGTAATTTTTGCTATTGTTGGTATATTTTATTTTATAATCAGAAGATGTTTGACACGTTGACCTTGAAATATTACGATACAGCAATATTACTCCCATCATTTAAAATGTTCTCCCTCACCTCACCAAAATTTTGCACTTCATCCAATTGATTTAAAGATAATTTTTACTTGCTTATGAATGGTCAGCTTGACACAATTTCAGCTAACGATAAAACATGTTTTTCTGTTCCATGAAATTAATACCCCCCCAAAAAACTTTAAAAAAACCACACTGCAGTAACAAAAGAATCAACTTTTAACACTGCATTTAAAATACTGATAAAAAAAATAAAAGACTGCTAAACCAAAGTAGGCAAAAAAGCTTAAAAAAATGTCCTGTAAGTACACATGTGAAGCATACAGGCAAAATGACCTTCTTTTACGTTAACAGGTTCAAGATTCCAATGAATTCTCAGTACTTACTAAGTTATTTTGTCTCAAAATTAAAAATGACAACAGCCCTGAAAGAATCAAACTTTATTTTATATGGTAAAAATTGACTCTTGATTGCCAATTAGAGTTCATGATGGCTAGAAGAATAAAATGGAAATCTTCTGACATGAATGAAAATGAAGTTACTACTCTGTGTTTTCTTTTAAATTATTTTTAACTGATATTTCAGACACTGTTCCTTGGATCAAGTCACCAAAATAAGCTGTGACTGTCTTCAATTTATTGTTAAGAAAATTTTCTTCTACTTCAACTTGTCCTTCAGGTCCAGCTAAAGATGCCATCTGGTCAATATCAGCATTTCTTGGGAGGATATATGCAGTATTGTTAGTGATCATCTGGCATAACCTGAAAATAAATTTAAATAATTACAGAACTTGTGGTAGGCAGGGTCCATGTAATAAAAATGACAATTTTACTTAAAGTAATTTATATATTCAATGACATCCCAATTAAATTACCATTTTTTTTTACTGAATTAGGAAAAAATTACAAAATTCATTTGGAAGAGCAAAAACTCAAAAATATTAAAGAAACTACTGAAAAAAATATAAAGGAAGGAGATTTGGCAGTACTAGATTTCAAACTCTGTTATAAGACAACAAGTATCAAAACCGTCTGGTACTGCCTAAGAAATAGAAACATTCGTCAATGAACTAAGTAGACATACAACTTATAGAATATAGAAACCTTCTACCTGACAAGTATAAAGGTTTAATATTTTGAGATAAGAATTCATTATTTGGTAAAAGAAAAAATTGTGGGGAAAACTGGAAAGCAGTATGGTAGAAATTGGGCATAGACTAATATCTTATACCATTTTCCAAGGTAAGGTCAAAATGGATACAAGACCTAGATATAAAGAGAGATATTACAAGAAAATTTGAAGAACATGGAATGTACTACTTATCAGACTTATGATAGGTAAACAATTTATGAATTCATGAGAAATAGAGAGCAGAGTAAGGATCCTGTTCTTGCCTGTAACTGGTGAGATCTCTTTCCAATTTTGATGTGCAATCAAATTGTCATATGACCAAAGTAATCATGTTTTAAGTCTTTCATGTCAATACATGGTTGGTCCATTTTAATGATCAGTCATCTTCACTGAATTATTTTTAGCAGGTGCTTTTTCTGACTTGTTTCATTATATCTTTCCATCTTGTGGGACCACAATACAACATGTCATTTATTCCACCACCCTCTGCGTCAAGGTGATCTTTGTGAGGATCTCAAGTAGTGCTGGCTGCATCATATGCCAGACTGTATTTCTGAGATCTCATAGGAAGAGT
>JAQQSK010008402.1:0-13525 GCA_028658325.1 Potorous gilbertii
GATGTTTGGGATAGAGAGGCCTTGACTCCTATGTCTTTCCCTGATGGTAAGCACTGCTCCTCCTCCTCAGAAAGGGAAGGGGCTAACATCTGGTCACTAAGAAAGTAACTTTCTATGGTCTTATTTTTTTGCCCTTTTCTGGGCATTTTCCCAGCCAGTTACTTGACTTCTGAGATTCCTCTCCACCCCTGCCCAGATATGCCCAGGTAGTGCTTGGGGTCTGAGATTCAAATGCTGCTCCCCAGCCTCAGGGCTTTCAGTGAGGGCCCCGACTGCTATTCAGGGTAAGATTAAATCAACTTCTCAAGTGGAGTCAGGGCTGCCTCCCAGGCTCAGTTCCCTCAGGGGGTTTATGCAGAGACCTTTCCTAAGGTCCCTGCCTTCTCAGGGAGCCTCTGGCCACTGCTGTCTCTGCTGCTGCCTCTCAAGGGGGCCTGAGTTATGGAGACACCCCACTCCCCTCTTGAACAGCCCAGAAGTCTCTCTCTCTGACCTGTGCATCTGTGGGTAGAAGGACCCCTGTGGCCAATGGAGATTCTATCCCTGAAGCCTGTCCAGATCCGCCCCTCCCTGGGCTGTGCGGCCAAGGTAGGGCTGGGCTCCACTCTGGTCCCATGCATGATGGACCTTTGGTGAGGGTTTTTCAGGTCTTTCTGGAACAGAAATCTCTTCCACTCTGTTGTTCTGTGGCTTCCACCTGTCCAGAATTTGTTATGAGTTCTTTACAGATATTTTATAGGCTGTGGTTTTGGAACTAGCATAATTGTGTCTTTCTACTCTGCCATCTTGACTCCTCCTCTACACATGTATTTTTTCCTACTTTATGGATGAGGAAGCTGAGCCTGAGGTCACTTAGTAGGAGGTTTTCTGTGGCAGAATTTGAACTCGGATCTTCCTAACTCAAAGTCCAGTGGTCTATGCCATCAAAGTCTTGTACTTCAGATCTTAATTGATTGTGGTGACAGTGAAACCAAAATTTAATTTCCATAAGTGCTTTGCCCAGAATACTCAAAGCAAAACTTTGATGTTACCTGTTGGTCTAAGTACAACTGAAGATCTCCTTCATGAAGCAAAGGATATATACCTCTTTTCAGGTCCTCTTTGCTACCTTAATGGAAAAATAAACTATTGACAACTTATAATACATTGCAAAAAATATGTCCTAGCTTCTGCAGGGTCAATGAAGCTGTCATGCTGAGGGAAGGAAGTCTATGCATGGTAGGCTGCACAGGTCTTGGGCCCAAAGGACCACAAAGACCATGACTATGGTCTTGTGTAAGGAGGCTTTGGGAGAGCAGGTATGTTCCTGGCCTGCTCATGGCCTGCTTTTAACTTTCCCTCAATGGATTACACAGAGGAACCAAATGACTGCACTCCTTCCCACTCTACTACTATATATGGCAGGTAAAAGAGAAGGAAGCTAGCATTCATCCCTTTCTTCTTAGATTTATATGTGAAAGATTAAGAATCTGTTCCTATTCTACTCGTGTTTCAACTCAAGTGAATGTTACCTACCGATATTTCTTTTTCTTGACATTATCTTTACCCCTGATAGTTGAGTCATATTCCTGCTCTTTTTCTTGTTTCCCTTGATATGCTCAAAGAGTAAATTGAATTTATTTCTAAGAACTTAAAAATAGGGAAATATGCTTTGTTTTCCAGTGTTCCAAAACTTTTTTTTCCTCCACAGCACTACAACAACTTATTAATTCAGCCTTGGCTTCTTTTAAGCAGGCCAAGTTACCTATACCATGTGCTACTTTCACTGTCATTCAGGAGCCTGAAAGGAATAAAAGGAATCTAGTATGGCATATTACAGTACTTTGGAATTATAACAGAAGTGAAGTAATAGATTTCAGTAGTCAATGGTGATATATTGAGTAACTTCTTAGCTCAGGTGGTCATTTGGATAGTTTATTTCTTTAGAATATTCCCTGTGAGTTTATTTCCTTAGAATATTCTCTGTGACTGGCAGATATATTGATTTCTTAGAAGGTCTGATTAATTATTGTCTTTGTTTCATTGTGTTATTTGGAGGCAATTAGGGTTAAGTGACTTATCCAGGATTACACAGATAGTCAATATATCTGGTTAATTCTTACTCATTTTGTTTCCTTCTTTTTGTTCTTTGGTTCTAGAAAAGACATGCTAGGAAGAGAATTTCAAAATAAACAAGATTGTCTTGCTTTCCCTGACTTCATTTTTTTTTAAGCCATAAACTCCAGAAAGGCAGGAGTTATCTCTTATCTAAGTATTATTTCTCCCCCCACCCTCCCCAGTTCTTAGGCCAGTGCTGGGAACACAATAATATTTTAATAATGTTTATTGAATGAAGTTGTTGACATGGTGAATATCTTAGAGTTAATTCTGATTTCCTACTTTCAGAAGTAATTTAATAAGGAATCCATATTGCCTTTGGAGTAGTATTCAAAGTGATTTTTATTCGTCTTCTTCTTCCATTTAGAAATTACTAAAAGTTTACATGTTTTGTAACAATATCCTCTGGGTAGTCTTATACTATCTCTCTAGAAGTGTCTTCCTAGTAAAGGAGTCAATCATTGCTGGGAATTGGCTACTTGAGCATTGGGGCTCACTACTTAAAATTAACAACAAACTTTCCTTCCTGCCCTGCCACCATTAAAAATCTACCCCATGTAAGGAAAATTTCTGAGAGCAATTTTAAATTATTTCCCTCTTCTCTCATGCTTCTACTGCTACCACATTTTCAATTCTTAAAGTAGTTTACATGGTTGTGGCTGCCAGGGAACACAATAGTTGGAATGGCAAATAGAAAGAAATATGAATGTTTTCCTCAGTCTCAAAAAAGACTCAGCGGGAGGTGGTGACATAGGAGAATAAGCTCTGAAACTGGGAAAAGGGGTAAAAGAATTCAGTTATCCTAAATCAGGGAGGAGTAAGGGAATAGAGATGAATCTTCAAGTAACACTATATAATGGTCTATGAATCTAACAAGAGCTGAGGATGTGATAACTGGCCTCTTTTGTCCTTCTTGGGGGTGATGTTAGCCCAAAACTGGTGTTATTGTGCTCTGTCTGGAGAACCTAGGTTCCTGAGGAGATGAAGAGGTACAACAAAAGAAAAGATTCTTGATTTTCTATGAACTCAGGTACTACTCATACAGAGAAGGCAAGAGTGTAATTGGTGGGACTACATTGGCCATTTACTCAAAATCTTACTCCATTTTTATCTCCCCAAAATTCCCTCCACAAAAACCCTTAAACATATTCATCAAATGGTCAGCAAGATTTTTCTGAATTTTTGAAGATCTACAACTAAGAAGAGCTATTTGAATAACTTTTACTGTTGGGAAATTTTTGTTTATGTCAAGTTGAAATCTACCATCATTTCATAGCTTCTACCTGTCACTTCTGGACACCGCAGGATACTGATCCGATGGGATCATCAGTTGAAATCTCTTCCCTTTTACACCTAACAACTCTTTAAAAACTATACAATTATCACCTTTCACTTAGCTTATTTAAACAGCTTCTTAATTTGTCTCAGTTTGTCTCTCTGTCTCAGGATTCACACTGTTCAGTCTTTTCTAGACAATGATCATTCTCCTTATAAGAAAAAACAGAATTGAAAGTGAATGTCACTGACTTTTTTCTGTCATCAGTTATTGCTTGTTGATTAACTAATGATCCTATCCCCATCACCCAAACAAAGACCCAGTTGTCTCCTTTAATCTTTTTATTTTCCAAAATGGCTTTAAAAAGATCTTTTTTCCTTATCCTCTTGTTTTTTTTTTTGTTAGCCCCAACTCATTCTACACTTTAGTATCCCTGATACTATTCTTACAAAACAATACCATATTTTAATATTTATTCCTTGATTCCATCACATATGTATTCTAATTTTAAATCTATATTGATTGGTGAATTCCACCTGCATCTCTTTAACAACCCTCTCTTTCTCTTTATCATTGGACATTTTCTACATGATCATGATTTGAGTTTTAAGAGTTTCATATCCCACTGTGTCTGACTTAACATTGTAGAATTTTTTGTCCATGGGATCCTACCTATTCTTTTTCTAAGCTCTTTTAAGTCTACTCTCTTCAAATCTATGGCAGATACCACACTACCTTTGACTTTCTTTCCTTTTCCTTTCTATCAGCAATTGTAAAAGTGATGACTGCCACAAAGTTCCCATTATCTCAATGCCAAAAACCAATTTCTCCATTCATTTCAGAATCAGGACCAGAATAAAATCCTCCCTTGCTATTTCCTCTACCTTTTGAAAAATAAAATTGTCATTACATGAAGTAAAAAAAAAATTATTAGGTCCTCTCCTTTTGAAAACTTCAGAAGATTGGATAATTGAATTCCTCCAGCTTTACTGCATCATGTTTCTGTTCCATTCCTGTGATCTGCTTTCTTTGTGATCTGTTTGTGATTTAAATACTTTCTCTGTTCTTTGTTGGTAATAAACTTGTTCTATGTTGCATATCTTCTTAGCTCAGTACTTGCAAGGGTATTAAGAACAGTGAGCAATAAGCCAAATTCAAATGTTCCCAGAAAAAAGACTCTTTATGTGGGGGCACAAATTTTATAGAGCATTTTTACCGATAAACCTTTGAAATTGGAGCAGTCCAAGTAAATCCACAGAGCTGTTTTGAGGGTCTGGAATATGAGTTATACCCAAAATATTTTAAAATGCTGCAGCACTGTTTGGCTACTAATATTGTATTTTACTCAAATGCCAATGCAGGAAATAACAAATCCTACAGTGTATGGTCACTCTGCAAAGGAATATTTCTATGCTTTCAGCAAAGCAAAACTACTGTAATATATCAGACATTGGTTTTCCTTTATCTGGAAAAGTATCCCAAAATATTAACAAATAGCAACATTTGCAGAGAAAGCTTTAGCATTTTATTACTAACAGGCAATGGCTTTGAAAGTCTTACTATGGAACAATGGTTTGCATTATCCCGGCATTCTTTTAGTTTTTGCTAAATCCTCTCTTCTATTCACAGGCACTTCCTTAGGTTTCTCTACAGCATTTGAGAATTTGTTATTTTGGTTGGGTTCTCTATGACATTGCTTCTCTGCTTTCTGTATTCTTTTATTATTTGCCATATTCTGTCTTTCAGATTGGCGTTTTCATTTTTTTTCTGGTTTTGGCTTGCTGAGATGTTGGCAGGCTGCTGCTATAAAATACAAGAGGTTTGGAAGCTGTGCAGATGGCAAATGTAGCATTGTGTGCAGTCATTCATGATGAGCTTCCGTCTTTTTATAACAGGAGGGGAATCTGCCAGCTCCCATTTCCCTTGCCCACTTTTGACATATTTAAGCAAGACTGCAGTAGCGACTTAAAGGGCTGAATGTTTTTTAGCTAGGTCTGCTTCAGTGCCTGTGATTTTTAAAAATCTGCTCTGTTGAGGCTAAGAATTAGGTAGGGGTTTTTTTGAGGGGTTGGTTTCTTATTTTCCCTCCTACTACCTGTTTATTGGTTCCATTTAGCACTGGAACTAACTCCTTCCTCCCCTTACTTTAGCTAAATGTTGGACATTTATTTTTATCCTTTTCATCTTTGCTACTTCTTTGTCCTTCTTGGCCATGTACTTTATTACAAAAAGTTTAAAAAGGAGAATCATAATGTCTATAATGGGCATCAAAATAAACCATATCATGTCACTCACCATATGAGTTACAGATTAATACCATTAATTTTTAAATGTTTTTTTTTTCAAGTGCTAGAAAGACAGATAATTGTATCAGTGGTTGGACAGGATCATGATCAGGGCTGTTCAAAAGTCAATAGTCAAGAGTGCTGGAGATACAAATATGAAAAAGAGAGACCCTACCCTCATTTGGGGGGTGGGGAGTGGGGTTAAGGAGGAGGTGAAGAAAAGGTACTTTGTTCAAAGGCATGATAGAAAAGCTATAAAAGTCCATCTAGGTGGGAAGCTAGGAAATGTCTGAGGAGATATTTTTTCCTGTCTTCTTGAGTTCAGGGGTCTACTCTCAAGTCAGAAGGGTAAAGGGCACTGATGAGGCATGAGCACCAAAACTGATTCGACTTGGCAAGAAAAAGAGATTTCCCAAAGATGATTATACTATGGGCATGGTAGAGGAACTAAAGAAGCCCCAAATGCATATTACCAGGTGGGAAATCAGGACATTCCTATTTGTTCTTCAATCTAGCAATGCCTTATTGAACATTTGGATTTTCTGACTTAGAGAGTTCCTTCTCTATTCTGGGAAGTACTATTAAGGAATCTCTAATCCTCTTTATGCCTTTGTTAACACCAAATTCCAAGCCAGAGATGGTGATTCCGGAAAACAAAACACTATCTCAGTGTTGGTTCTGTTTCTTTGTTTCCTCTGGGAATATTTCTGTTGCATTTCCTCAACTTTGTTTTCCAAGTAGAAGGAGGAGGAGAAGGAGTAGTTCGTAATAGGAATAGTATTAGTGATAGTATTGGTAATGGATGATGGTAGTGGTAGTGGCTGTAGTAGCAGCCGTAGGAGGAGCAACAGTAATATTAGTAGTAGTAACAATAGCCGATATTTATAGAGTGTTCACTCTACGCCAGATCCTACGTTAAGGGCTTCACAATTACTGTTTCCTTTGATTCTCATAGCAGCCGTGAAGTGTGGGTGCTATTATTTCCCCCTATTTTGCAAATGAAGAGATTGAGACAAACAGGCAAGTTACTTGTCCAGGGTCACATAGCTAGTCATAGTAACTACAACTGGTGCAAGTATATTATAAAATAATGTCACGTCTTACATAGGTATTATGTAATATATGACTATTCATGATAATTTTATCAATAGTCATCATTGACATTCAAAGGGTACGAGGGAAACACCGGCACCGGAGGGTTCCGCATGACGTGCCCACGTCAGAGATGGTGCTGTGCTCTATGAGCCAAGCAGAACTGAGACAGCTCAAAGTAAGCACAGGATGCGCAAATTCAGAGTATCTACCCCAAATGTGCTCATGGACTATTTGTACCTGACCTGTGATAGAACAATCCCAGCTCTTCTTGGTCTGATCAGCCACAGCTGGACACATGGTAACTTAACTCTAGCACAGTGACATAGTTTTAGCCCTCTTCAAAAATGAAAATAATCAACCAACTATGTGCCAGGCATTATGTTAAGCCCTTTAACCATTATCTAGTTTGACCCTCACAACAATCCCGGTATATAGATGCAATTATTGTTCCATTTTGCAGATGAACAAACTGGCTGAGAGTCTTGCCAAGGATCACATACCTAAATAGGAACTATTATTGTGGCTATAATTATATTATAGAGCAGGTAGGTACACAGTGGATAGAGCATTGGACCTGAATCAGGAAGATCTGAGTTAAAATTTGGCCTCAGATATTGACTATAGCTGTGTAATTCCAAACAAGTCACTAAAGCCTGCTTGCCTCAGTTTTCTCATCTATAAAATGAACTGGGGAAGGAAATAACAAACCATTCCAGTATCTTTGCCAAGAAAATCCTAAGTGGGATCAGAAAGAGATGGATATGACTGAAACAACTGAACAAAAACAGCAGCTATTGTGCATGATTAGAGAGAGACGCATGTATATGTGTGTATGTGTGTATGCATGCATGTATCTATGTACGTATGTATGTATTACATATGATGATTCTGTTATATTTTGTTGATGTTGTTGGGGCAGACAAGAGGCACAGCAATTAGTGTGATGAGCCTGGAATCAGGATCCATCTTCCTGAATTCAAATTTAGCCTCAGATACTTATTAGATGAGTTGCCATGGGCAAGTAGCTTAACCCTGTTTGTCTCAGTTTCCTCAACGGCAAAATGAGCCGGAGAAGGAAATTGCAAACCCCTCCAGTATTGCTGAGCAAATGGGGTCCTTAAGAATTGAACACAAATGGAAAACAACTGGACAATAAACATACATAATTCACATTACCTACAATGTAATTCACATATAATTATATCACATATAGGTACATATATTATCATTGATAATATTTGTTAATAATGTTAAGCACCATTTATGTGATGCCTTCTCTGTGTCAAGCGCTGGGCTAAGCACTTTTACAGTTATTATCTCACTGAATCCTTACAACAACGCTGAGAGGTAGGTGCTATCCTTATTTCCATTTTAGAGATGAGGAAACCATGGCCAATAGAGGTCAAGGGATTTGCCTAGGATCACACAGCTATTAAGAATCGGAAATTAGATTTGAACTCGGGTCTTCCTGCCTGCAAGCTCAGCATTCCATTCACTACATCACCTAAGTGCATTCAGACTGCCAAAAGTCTGTGGGTATTGCTGTTTATAAAGACAAAGTAATTATATAAAAATTGTAATGAGGAGCTGAATGATGATTTACCTAAAACTTTCCTCATTAGTTGAGGTTGACTCCTATATTCGACCTCCAGGAGAGTCTTATATAAATTAAGGTCCTGGTTACAAAGCAGATAAAGGTAGACAGACTTCCTTGGCTCCTGGGAATATACATACATACATACATATACTCTTACAGATATATATATGTGTGTGTGTGTGTGTGTGTGTGTGTGTGTGTGTGTGTATGTGTGTGTGTGTGTATTTTTAAATGCACACATACACACTGTATCACCAAGGCAATATCCACAGCACTGGTGGTGACTGAACATGCTGGCACAGTTCTCAACCACAAAGTATTACAGACTCTCCACATAGAAGGCAGAAGAAAAACATTTATTTAGACTTCAGAGAGCTAAATTCCAGAACCAGAAAGTTAAATCTGTCATGGTGACCAAGAAGTTAATAAGCATAATCACTTCAGGGGCAAAACCATTCCCAAGTCTCAGCCCCTTTGTGGGGGCATCCTCCCAAGCAAACATTCATGAGCCTAAGTTGTGCCTGCCTGCATCTTCTCTCCTCTGACATGACCCCACTCACTCGCTTCCTCCCAGTTCTGCTTCAACCTTCGTGTTCTGCCTTGTTCAACAAGTTCCTCCCACCACATATAACTTAGGCTTCTAGGTGACTTAAGCAGATCATATGGGCCTATTAATTAATGAGAAAGGTCTTTCCGCTTAAATTACTACTACACACACACATATATATATACATATATGCACACATATATACAAATGTATGTGTGCATATATTTATATATGCAAATATACACACTCATGTATATTGTGTTTTCATGTGTATATGTGTTAAGATGCATGTGTGTGTGTGTATAAGAATCACTTGTGGTGAGTAAGCTTTTCAGTCAAGTATTTTTCAGTTATGGCCCACTCTTTGTGACCTCATTTGGGGTTTTCTTGGCAAAGATAGTGAAGTGATTTGTTATTTCCTTCTATAGTTCACTTTCCAAATTAAGAAACTGAGACAAACAGGCTGAAGTGACTTGTCCAGGGTCACACAGCTGGTAAGTATCTGACCAGAGTTGAACTCATGAAGAGGAGTCTTCTTTGCTCTAGGCCCAGCACTTTATCCACTGTGTCACCCAATTTCTAGTTGGATACCTTATTGTGGAGCATAAACAACTTAAATGAGAAATTATTTTGCACCCCACACTCAAAAAGTGGGATTTGGGGTTGGAACAGTTTGCTTGCTCCTTAGAACAAAGACGTTCAAGGCTAAAGTCATTGAGGGTTAGGGTCAAAATGAGAGTGAGTTTGAAAGTTGTTCCCACCAAGTAAAAGTTTTGTTAAAATAATCAATCAAAGATAGTGCTTTTCGGTCTTATAGACACTAGCAATACAAACATTCTCGTGCTCTAATTTCAAGCATTGAAATAATGCACAGAATTTTTTAAAAAAATAGAAATTGTATAGAATAATTCATAAGAACATTTTAGAAGGTAAGCTATCTTAATTCATTTTCTTCCTCCCAGAGCACAAATCCCAGAATATAGGGGAGTATTCTGGGGTAAAACAGCTTTACTAATTTAGCATAATTAATATAAATTAAAAAATTATATCAACATGTCAATTCCAGTTCTGCAGTTGACTAAAGGGTGTCTAATGATTTATGTGTTCTATCAAAGCACACATATGAGCTTTGGTAACACATATCTAATAATAAGAAAACATACAAATAAATAACCATTTTGAATCCAATTTTGTGTCAGAGCCCAAGGCATTATTCTCTGAATTCAGTGAGCATTTTGAATGTCTGGCTGGCACTAGGGAAGCATCAGAGCCTGACTTTGCAACCTGAAGACATAGTCACAGAGATCAACTCAGATTCCCTGATGAATTTCCATGGCAGTACACAGTGCTAACTTTAAGAGTTTTAAGATAAAGAGACACAACAATCAATAATAGCAAGGGCAGTCAGACCATCCTCTCTGCAGAGACTTTGAGTCAGAGAGTCTCCAAATTCTAAGAGTCACAAAATAGAGACTTTTGGACTGTTATTAATTATTTAGTTGTTTTAGAGTAGTCCATTTGGTTTGGTATGTAGAGCATTGTTCTTTAATACAAAAAGAAATCAATCCCTGCCCTCAAGAAGCTTGCCTTCTGTAAGAGGGAAACAGCATGTACACAAGTAAGTAAATAGAAAATACATAAAAGTAAATATAGTAATTTCTGAGTTGAGGGAATTTAGGAAAAGCATAATATAGGAATGAGCTTTTGATATGAACCTCAATACTTTAGATTTTTCATTATGATCAGTCATTTTTCATTTGAATCCCATTTGGGATTTTCATAACAAAGATACTGAAGTGGTTTGTCGTTTCCTTTCCCATTCGTTTACTTAAAAAAACACTTAAACATGAGAATTATAAAATCGGCAATTTATTGGCTTTTGCTAAGATTCCCATTCTTTTCAAGGGAGTATAGATTAGAGCCTATTCTTACTGTTAATATATGTCTAACAAAAATTGGGTTACATCAAGGTTGTCACCAAGCAAAGTACAGTGAATAGACATAAAGTCAAATAAAACTTACTGGATTCTAGAACCACATTACGGGAGAGTAAATGAAGACATCTTGATTATTAGAGGCCTAAATATCTACATAATCATACTGTTGCATACTAAATATATCATTTAGCATAGTAAAATGTTACAATACTGGACATTTTAAGTTTTAGGCAAAAAGTCTGGGGCAAAGGGTAAAGAACCATGAAGCCCAGAAATTTAAAAAAATAAAAATAAAAAAAAAATGAACTTCGTAGGCTTGTATGACTATACTCATTTCTTGTTATTTCTTTTAAAGCTCTTTTTTTATTTGACACACTGAACATTATAAACCCAAAGCTATCAATTTTCTATTGATCGCCATTGTTTGCAACAAAATGTCTATAGTTAATATTTTACTGGAATTTTTATATGTATTATTAGTGTTTTTCCATATGTAACTACTATATTTAAAAACTCAGCCCACATATGTTTATACAGCAAGTTCCTCACTCCTGGTGTTTTCTGCTTTTTATTTTTAAAGTTTTGGAGAGAAGTTTTACTGGGGAGTTTTCTGTATTTGGCTTTCTTTTCAAGAGAAAACAATAAAGGAAAATTCTACCTAAATAGCCTTTTTTTGCATCTTTTCTATAAGATCTGTCTCTTCAATATAAAATTTTGTTTTTTCTTTAAAATAAAATATTTTAACAAATCTTCAAATACTTAAAACGTATCATATAAGGCAATGCTCTTATCAGGGATAAAAGCAGGGAGGAGTAGGTTGCAAATAAAAAGATAGGATCCTTGTACTTAAGAATCTTATAGGTTAATTAGTGGAGTTTGGATGAGATATAACCCAGAGGTCTAAGGGCATCCTTCAGAGGTGTTCTTTGACAGTATATTCTAACTTCAGCTATTGATTCTGATTTTCCCTGAGATCAGTAATGAAGGAGCTTCATTAGGATTGGATTAACTCTTTTGGTTCAACACAGTAGTATTTAGTGCACACTCTAAGATGTTCATTTGCCAGTGAGAATTTTTAAGTCCTATGAAAATGTCAGTATTTAATGTCAGCTGTTTATCATTAAAGTGATAATAGTTAGCATTTATGTAGGAGCTATTACATTCCAGGCATGTGCTAAATGTTTTACAAGTATTTCCTCATTTGATCCTTACAGCAACCCCAGGGGGTATGAATGTACCCATATTACAGCTGAGGATACTAAGACAACCAGAGGTTGTGACTTGCTCAAGGTCACATAGCTAGTAAATATTTGAGGCAGGATTGGAATTCAGATCTTACTGACTCCAGGCCAAGTACTCATCAATGAAGCTGCCTAACTGCCTGATGAACATATACCTTTAGGAACTGAGCCGTGAGACAGAAACTGTTGTAAATAAATGTATTTATTTTATAATGCAACATAACTGTGAAAACACAGTAAGTTGAGCATCGTTGTTAGTTTCACATAGTCTCCTTGCAGAGTTACGTCTCGTTCGTCTACATGCAAACACACACTCATGTGCACAAAGGTCCCAAGGACGTGATTATTATTTTGTGGAATAAGACATTATTGATGTACTTTGTTCCTTTCAGTATCACAATTTTGTACTAATGTACTCCATATCTGCCTCCTTGTAACAAATAAAAGGAATTAAGCAAAATGTCATACAGAGATCATCGGCAATATTCAGCTTCTATACTTTCCTTCTTTTATTATACCAAAAGCAAGGGCTATGTTCTATCATTATTCCTATAGAACCAATGCTGGTCATGGCTTTGATCTTAATTCAGATGTGTTTCGGTTTTTTTTTCATTTGTCCAGTCATCGTATATTGTTCTCATGATTCTCCTTTCTTAATGGACCTGTGCAATTTGTTAAAAGTTCTAGTCCGTACTCCTATCCACTTCTAGACCCAACTTCCTATAAATTTATACCATATATGTATATGTATCCTTGTATAATATAGTGTGTCTCTGTGTCTGTGTGCGTATGTGTACAGTGATACAGTGTATGGAGTTGATAGCCCTGGAGTAAAAAAGATCTGAATTCAAACCTAGTCTCAGCTATTTACACACCCCGGATAAGCCATTTAATAGCTGTCTACCTCAGTTTCCTCAAATGTAGAGTGAGGATGATCATTTTATCTCTCATTGTATCTCTTTACCTACCTTTCAGTGTTGCTATAAGAATCAAAATAGATGATGTTTGTAAATCGCTTAACACAGTGGCTGGAACTTAGTAAGTAATCAATCATTGTTCCCTTCCCTTTTCACCTACATGCCTTATATGTGTACCCATACATATATGTAAATATCAGTCGCTATTTCATTTCCTCTCGTATTTGTGATCAGAGTGGTTATTTGTGATCATAATGGTTATTTCTGCTAGTATGTCTTTTAAGGGGTATTATATTTTTTTTAAATAAATTTATTTAACTTTTTACATTCATTTTCACAAGATTTTGGGTTCCAAAATTTTCTCCCCATTTGTCCCCTCCCCCCTCCCCAATACACTGGACATACTAATTACCCATATCACCAATCTGCCCTCTCTTCTATCATCCCTTCCTTCCCTTACCCCATCTTCTCTTTTGTCCTGTAGGGCCAGATAACTTTCTATTCCCCATTACCTGTATTTCTTATTTCCTAGT
>JAQQSK010008403.1:0-13524 GCA_028658325.1 Potorous gilbertii
AAAAAATAAAATAAAATAAAATAAAATGATCCCCAAACATAGTGCTTTAGTGCTGCCTAGTGTTCCAAAGTAAAGAAGGCTGGGAAGTACCTTATGGAGAAAGTACATGTGTTAGACCTGAATTATAGTGCTGTTGGCCCCGAGTTCAAGGTTAACAGTATGGTACAACCAGAAAAAGGAAAAGGAAATCTATCAATCTGTCCATGCAGGTGCACTGGAAAGTGCTTCATTAAAATGTTGTGACAAGAGGCTCACAGGAACCTAACCCTGTATTTCCTCCAGGAGCAATAGTTTTGTATTTGCCAATTCATTGTTCACCATGACTTTCTTGAACATAGCCACCATGAATGACAAGAATCAACTTTACTGGGATTTTGATTATAGAGATGAACAGCATGGGGTAGAGAGGCAGAGAGGGATGGGGAGGGCAAGGGGAGAACCTGGAAGTGGCAGGGGTGAGCAACGAGCCTTGACCAGCAAGCTGAGGGGAATGAGTGAAGGGATGGCCAGTGCTGGAGAGTGGCCAGAGAGGCTGTATCTTTGGGGAAAGCCAGATTTCAGTGACAGCTAGAAGGAGTGGAAGAGGAACAGATTGAGGATGAAAGAAAGTTTATGGCCTATAGAACAGGCATTCCAGAGGGCACTGTGGTAGGTGGGTGGTTTTGATTAGAATTTTTCTGGGAGGGTTGAAGGGGATGGGAATGAGGAATCAAGTGATGGGGGATGGGCAGTGGGGTTTGAATGATGACCTTCAGGACATTCAGAATGATTGGGATGTATAGGGTATGTATAGAGAGTGTTCGTCATTGAATGGAGGCCACTGCCTGTTAGGTATGTTATACAGGGAATACTCAAGGATGGTTTGGATTAGCTGACCTCTGAGATATTTTCCAAATCGAGAGCCTGGGATTCTCTAAACAGTCCAGTTGGGCAAACAAGATAACATGTAACCAGTTGCCAGTTGTGTAGTTCAGACTTTCAAGAGTTCAAAGTGTGTAGAGGGGTAGTATGGGGAGGGTTCCTGGTCGTGAGGGTTCCTAGAAGCATCAGACCTTGAAGGAGACTTGTTTGGAGGGAATTGTTTGGGATATGGAAGAGATCCCTGTAGTTGGGGGCCCCTGCTCAAGGCGCAGCTCTTTGTGGATCCCTGGCTTATTTATAAAGTGAAGGAGTAGGATGTGAGGCCATTCAGTAGTTTTCTCTTCCTTTTTTTTTTTTTTAAATTACCTTCTCAGAAGTTAATCCATTTTAAGAAACATTGGAGTCAAGATGCATTGAGACACTTAAAGGAATTAAACTTTTAAATCTTTTAAATTAGGGATCATATCTGAGAGGTGGACATGTGCCTAGTAAACTGATTCCTCTCCTTATTTCCTTTAGGTTATGAAGATTTCTCTTGAGTCCTTTCTACAAATTGATGAACAAGGCAGCTTCCTTCCAGCCATCAGATGTGTACCTGTATGTATCTCTCTGTGTGTTCCTGTTCTGACCTTTTGAAATGCCCATAGATCAGTCATTCAGAAAGTATTTTTATATACATGTATGTTCTCTAGCTCTCCATACTGCCACATCATTACTTGTGATTATTATATAGGCTTTGAAGTTCCAGTCAGCCTTATTTCAGGATTTGGACTTCTGTCCCAAAAATCAAGGGGCACTTTGGAAAAAATTTATTATTTTCCTTTCATTTTTAACATTACCATCTCTGCTTTTGATAGGGAAGCAAAGTCCCCACCTTATAAATAACAAGTTGCAAATATTTTCATTAAAGTATGGCCACCCCATTCGCAACCCTGGGGTAACTATGGGTTAAGGGAAAGAACCTTGACCCTAAAGTGAGTTGGCCTATGTTCAGATCCTGAATCCTGGCTGCTGACTATGTGATTAGGAGGAAGTTACATAGTCTTTCTAAACTTCAGTTTGTGTATCTGTCAAATGAGATTAAGGCTTGCCCTTCCCCACCCCACAAGGTTCTTGTGAAGAAGGCACCCTGTCAGCCTCCAAGTGCTCTATAAATGTGAAGCATTAGAACACTAGTTAAGATGCTGTCTTGGCATGTTTTCTCAAGAAACAGACCACAAAAGGAGGAAGGGCCAATTCGTTTAAATAAGGCTTCATCTGAAATGATATGAGATTGATGTTTCTCAGTCTGGCTGGAAAGCCTGGGATTAGGGTGGTCATCATTGTAGTTTAAGCTCAGTACAGGGCAAAGAAAAGACACTGGGGCTCCTCTGGCTCGCAGTTTTCTGATAATTTCATATTGTCTTTGAACCTTTCCTCCTGAGGCCCCAGGATTTAATCAATTACAGGCCTTGAAAACCTGATGGCAACAGAGCATTTTAATGAGCAAAACTTCCTAGAGGAATCACTGGGGAAAAGTATGTTGGATCCATCCTGACACTAACGTTTCTGGCTCCTGCAGATCTCTGCCCTGAAGTACCAGCCGGTCCTCCAGGCTCTGACCAAGGAAGATGATGGGTTGGAGCCATCTGGTAAGCCTTCTTGGTAACCCCAGACATACTTTGAACTTTGAGTCTCTGTCAGTGTAAGGATAGCATGACTCGGGCCTCCAAAGATCTGTTCTTAGTCATTTTCACTTCTTTTGCACTCCCTTTCAGAGAATTCCTGCTTAACTTTGTGATCATGAGCACTGGGCTCACGCATCAGAAGACCCAGACTCTGCTTCCAGCGCTGCTGCTGATTTCTTAGGTTATATTGAGCAAGTTATTTAATCTTTGTTTCTTTTTCTGACTTCAGAAAAATAATTCTGCCTTACCTAGCTTCACGATTGTTGTGTGGAGCAGTTAGAATATCCCTGAAAGCACTTTGAAAAAAAGCAAACGTCAATTGTTATTCTCAGTTCTTTTCCTACTTTACTGGGTTGTTTTCTCAGTCATCTTCCCTGGACCTCAGTTTCCTTTGCTGTAAAAGAGGAAAAATATTTACCATTTTTATCTCCTGGAGAGAAGAGAGGAGGTTCAGAGAGAGCAGATTACAGAGTGCTGAGAGAAAAAGATCGACCCCAGGGTCGATTGACATTTCAGGTTGGGATCTTCTTTATTCTGACCAGTCTACCATGACACCAAGTCAAAGTGTTTAAGAACAGCCCCTTTCCCTTGTCCTGAGAGTTTAGAATGAGGACCCTTTGTCTTCCAAACCTCCAAGGTCAGCCATGGCCCCAGAGGAGCCATGAATCCTAACATCTCTCCACACTCTCTAACTGGTGCTCGTTCCTGCCCCAGAGACCAGTGCAAAGGAATTTTGAGAAGCTTATAAAAACAAAATGTGATGGAATTTGTGGAATCACAGAATTCAAAGGTGGAGAGCTTCTCAATGGCCATCTAGTCTAAGCCATATCTGAAAGTGAAGCCTTTCTACGACACATTCAGCTTTTCTTGACATCCTCCCATCAAGGAGTATCCATGACTTTCCATGGCTGCCCATTCCATCTACTAGAGCTCCAGTTGTTAGGAGGTTTCCTGGACATCAACCCTCCATTGGTGTCTTTGCAACTTTCACACATTGCTCCTCAGTTCTATGATCTGGAGAACAAGTTGAATCCCTCTCATGAGACAGCTCTCAAAATACTAGAAGACAGTTATCATGCCTCCCTTTCCCTTAGCAGGTCTTTTTCTATAGGTTAAACATCCTCAATTTCTTTATCTGGTATAAATTTACAGTCTTTCTTGTTATCATCCCTTAGACATGCTTCACCTTATCTCTGTGCTTCTTAGGGGATGGGGATGGGGAAGAGAATTGGGGTTATGTGACTTGTCCTGGGTCACACAGCTAGTAAGTGTCTGAAGCTGGGTTTGAATTCAGCTCCTCCTGACTCCAGGGCCATCCACTCAGCCATCTAGCTTCCCCTCTGTGTCCTTAAATCATTTCCAGAACATATCGCACCACTTTGGAGGCAGACTAAGATACAGCCCAAGGTGGCATTCGCTTTCTTGACTGCTCTGTCACCCTGTTGACTCTCAGGGATCTTGCAGTCCCCTAAACTCCCAGATGTTTTGCAGACAGACTGCTATCTAGTCATCATTTCCCATCTTTTACTTGTAAAGTTGTTTTCAAATCTATTTATCCTAATATCTTTTTTGATTCAACCCAGTATTTTAACTTGTCAAGTTCTTTTTGAATCCTGACTTCATCAAATACGTTAGCTCTTCCTCTCAATTTTGTCACCTGCCGCTTTGATAATGGTGCAACTTATTTATTTATTGAAGAGACTAATGAAATCATTCCAGCGCAGAGCCAGTTACAGATCCCTGGGACAGTTCACTAAAGATCTGAATTACATTAATACATTAAACCATGAATGCCTGAGTCAGCCATCACTAGTTCTTAATCTGCTTTACTGTTGTGTAGGCGACATCTCTATCTCGTTAGCGTAAAAGAATTTATCAAGTGCTGCTTTGTTAAATTTTGTATAGCATGCCCCTACATCCTCTCTTAGTAACGCTTTCCAAGAGGAAATGAGGTTAGTCTGACATGACCTGTTTTTGATGAAGCCATGTTAGCTCTTTGCAATTACTGCTTCCTCTTCAAGATGTTCACTAACTATCCCTTTTGTTATATATTCTAGCATTTTTCCAGGAAATTAAAAAATGAAGTTCATTGGTCTATAGTTGGCAGACTCCATTCTCTTTTTAAAAATTTGGGATGTTTACCTTCTGTATTGCTATTTTCTTTTCTCCACAAGCTTTTTAAAAATATTTTTGGTAACTTTTGCTTCTTTTTCCCCAACATCATTATCATTTTCTAGTAACCCCATTTCTACCCTAGAACCCTCCTTTGTGGCAAAGAGAAGCGCTCATGAGACAGCATTTGCAGCCTCTAGGTCTCTTGTTCAGTGTATTTGTAAGTGTGCCTCATCATCAGTCTTCTGGAAGCAAGATTTTCATTCCATCTCATCTACACAAAAACTGGCAACTGCACTTCCTAGGGATTGAATGTTTAGGCATTTCCCACCGTATTCACTGCTGCTGTCTCCTGTGTCAGGGCTAACACGCTGTGACTTCCGACATTTCTCTTTGCTTTTCTCGGATGGAGACTAGTCCTGCCCTCCGGTGTCTCTGATAACAGTGGAGAAAGACTGCTGAGTTCTCTAATTACTGTAGGCAGGAATGTTTGAGTGTATCGCCAGACTTTGAAGAGCAGGGGTCAAAAGGTTCCTGTCATTATAGTGATTCACTAATTACCAGGAAAATACTCCCTTTTAAAAAAAAGTCAGTTGTGGTTCAATCCTCTCCTCTGGACACATGAGGGACAGAGTTGTTTTAGCCTGCATCAGACCATCGTTGTGGGGAGGGATTCTTTTCAGCATTGATAGATCTTGACTTTCCTCCACAGACATGGCTGAGGAAGAAGCAGAATTCCTGCCTAATTCTGTGATAGGGAAAGTCAGCTCAACATTTGGACCCCATGCTAGTGGTGTAAATGATGGTTGTTATCGTTATTTGTCCTTCATTCTCGCTGAGGACCATGACGTTGGGAGCGCAATGCCATGCCTTGCAAGTGGATTGGATTACAGTGCAGCGGGGCTGAACGAAGTCACCAGCCTCACTTGTTCCTCTGCAGCCATCTGGGTCCCCTGGCCAGATAAAGATCAGGATTACTGGAGATGGTCCCGGATATAGTGGGAGAGTACGTGTTAAAGAAGTCCTTGGAGTCCCTAGAGCCCTTCCTCTTTTTAAAATACAGCGATAGTGATGGCTTAACTCAGCAGTTTAGATCTTCAGTTATAGGTTTGTCCTAATCATTGATAGTTCTCCTTTTCTCACGATTGCAGGTGATAGTATGGAGGTGCTCAGAGCCCAGGAGGAATGGGAGGCAGTGGAAAATATTCAGCCAGGGGCAGGTAAGTGAAGGGACTGTGCCCCAGTGTGCTTTAAGTGCTGGGTAGCCAGCCTCTGCAAAAGCTAGCTGTTACAGGAGGCACTGGGATGGGGAGCCAAGACTACTTCCATCTTTTCATCTTCCCTCGACAACTTGATGACTCAGAACAGAGGTTCCCAAGCTTTGGACTTCGAAGGATCTGTGCATCCACATGTCAGCAGAGCACTTGTGGTTCTGATTTATTCCATGCCAGTAAAGATGCTGCCCAAAATTGTTCCTCAGATTCAGAAAGGTTGCAAGTCACCAACTTAGAACAAAGCCTCTTCCTGAGTCTGTCTCCACAGTCCAAAGGGGAGAATAAATAATCTTGGATTCCTGCCTTAGGGTTGGGAGGGTGAGCCAGTGAATGAGCAGCTTTGGCCTCTTTCTGGTGTGCCTCTGGGAACTACTGTAGGCAGCCCTTTGAAGGTCTGGGACGTGGGAGGGGAAGCCAGGGGCCAAGGGCTTTCTGGGGGGAGAAAGCAGCCCCAGACCTGCCCTGTGGGTGCTAGAATCCACCTTGAAAGGGATAATGACATAAGTAAGTCCTTATCAGCTAAAACTTACTTCTCAGCTAACAGCTTGCTTAGCTGAAATGAATAGGATGGAGTGTGTGTGTGTGTGGGGGGGGACACCCAAGACAAATTTCCCTCTTCTTTGGCTCCCTGTTCCCTGGCCACAGTAAGTGAGACAAGGGCATCGGGATCCCTAGGTCTGGTGACTAGGCTGAGGGCGCCTGCATGTTTTCAGTCCTCTGGGGTTTTTCCACATGGGTCGTTGCGCAGAGGTCGGGTAGATAAGACTGGGTTGTGAGTCAGGACCATATGCAGATATACAAATGTGCTTTGGGACAGGATGTGCACCTCGAAGTCAGATCTTCTTTGTGTGCAGGTGGCTGGGAGAGCCCAGACAGGCCCAGGCAGCTGATTTCCTTCAATGAGGCCCTCCAGCACTTCCAGACAGCTGACCTCTCCATTTTCCGGGTACGGCCATAGTGGGTTTAAGACCGAAGCAAATCAGTTTCCTTTCAGGCTCCATGCTTACATCACAAGACCAGGAGAAGGCAGCCAAGCAGGAAGAAGGGCATCCTGTGTATAGCTGCCACAGAATTGGCCTGTGGGCCCAGGGTGAAGAAGAACTCAACCAAGTCGTTATTATATAATCAGTGGGGGCGGGGAAAAATCAAGAAGCATCAGCTGAGGCTCCCAGGAGTCTCCTGACTGATCAGGGACCGCCTTCAGAGTGATGAGGCTTTCAGAAATCCTTGTCTCATCATGAAGGGAGTCTTTGAGAACAGGAGGAGGGCCAGTGGTAGCAGTTGTGAAAGGGTGGCATTCTCAGGCCAAGGAAGGCTGTTTCCTGGATACATTTGACCCTGGCATTTCTTAGCTTAGAAAGTACATCCTTGTGGTTAGTTCCCCCAGTGAGGCTCTAACTGCAGCAGCGTTGGGCCAGATGTCCTGATTCCTTACTTACACCCCAGGTGTCACTTGGGGTCCAGTAGTTTTTTTGTTTAATAAATGTAACTATATTTTAGTAAAACTGGTTTCATTTGTAATTCTGTTATGTATTTCTTGCATTTGAAAACATGATGGTGAGATAGGGTTCATAGGTTTCACCAGATTGCCAGAAGGGTCCATGGTAAAAAAGTTCATGCTACAAACCTGGTCATTCTTGTCTACCTAGAAAGGAGAGAAACCCATGGAGCAAACTAGCAGGAGAGCATATCCTAACACACATCTGGCCATGTGGGCTATTTTCCACAGATGCTTCTTAGCAGCCATAGTACAGTATTGAGAGTCGAGGTAGTAGCTTTGCGTGACAGTGCCTGAGCTGGACGGGGTGGGTTTTGGCTGCAAAGTGCTTAGGGCTTAGTTGGGTTCACACCCCGACGTACAGCAAGGATCTCTGAGGTCCTTTCCAGTTCTCTGGCCCAGGATCCAGTCCTGTGAGGTGGGGTCTGAGGACCCCACTGAGCCCCTTCTTGCTGGTAAATGGATTTGATTGCATCTGGAGTGTCTTCCAGCCCATTCCTTTTTTCATTTCCTCAGAAGAAAGTCCAGTCAGCAGTTCCCCGAAGACGGCTCTCTGTTTTCTTTCGCTGCATTTTTGGGCTTCCCCAGCTGTGCGATGGCCTTCAGGAGGAAAGGGACTTAATCCTGGCCATCGCCCAGTGTAAGTGACTGCTCTGTAGAGCCAGGCCCAGCTATGGCTTAACTGTCATCTCCAGTGTGGTAGAAAGGGATCTGTTCTCTGCTCCACATTGCCTCCCTTAGATTCCTGTGAAGATGGGGGTGGGAGTGGGAGAGGGAACCTGATCTTCACCTTGTCTCCTGTTAGGTGTAAGCATTGGAAGCCTTTTCAGGTAGTTAGGAAGGTGGGCAGCTGCTGAAGGTTTGGGAGGAAAATGGGCTTTGAGCTGACTCTGACCTGGCTTCAGATTGGGGATGTCTCAGCTTACAGTCGTAGAGCTTTTCTCCTGCTTGGGGAGCTGTCATGGGGGAAGTATGCAGGATGGAAAGAGGACTTCTGTGTTTCATGACCTAGGCGACCTAGATAATGAAGATCCCGTGCATGGCCGTGTCCTTCAGACCATCTATAAGAAGCTCACGGGTTCCAGATTTGACTGTGCCCTCTATGGAACCCACTGGGAGGAACTGGGCTTTCAAGGTGAGAGGAACTGAAAGGGTGCTTGTCTTCCACTCCACAACCAGCTGTGGGCATGAAGTGGCCAAGCCCAACCAGAGGCACAGCCGAAGAGGATTGACTGGGGCTTGGTGAGGTGAGGGGGTGGGGTTGATCTCTGGAAACGCCGTAGTGAGTATGGGGCCTGGAGGGCAGCCTTCATGTGACCCTCTGAGTCAAGGCTTGGGTGGAGGCCAATGAGACTGTTTGCTTGTTTCTTTTAACTGGTAAGTTAACTGGAAAGAACTTGTTCTAGACTTTGGACCTTTCTTTTGATTCCAAATAGAAACACACAAAAATCATTTGCCCATTTTATCTTGGTCTGTAAAAGTAGGGGAGCTGCTCCCAGACAGTTGGGGTAACCAGATTAGATCCAGTATTTGCTGTACCATGCCAGTTACCTTCTTAGAACCATGCAAGATAATTTGTCAAGGAACGACACTCAGGAACAGGATTCTCCATCCTGGGAGTCCTCAAGCAACCTGCTGGATAGGGGAGGTATAGGGGGATCGTTGGGTTCCTTGCTACCCCCAAATAAGACTCATCTTCCAGCTTCCTGCTGCACTAGTCACTCTCCACTTCTCTAGTACTTTTATGTTACAGGTTCAAACCCAGCCACAGACCTTCGAGGGGCAGGCTTCCTGGCCCTCATGCATCTACTCTACTTGGTGATGGACTCAAAGACCCTTCTGCTAGCCCACGAAATTTTCCGACTTTCCCAGCACCACATCCAGGTACGGCTGACCTGGGTATCTGTGGCTATCCTCCTGTACCCTAACTGGCACTGCGGCTGGTACTGTGCCAAGTGAGGGGTGGGGGAGGTTCACAGCAGGCCACAGGTCTGAGGATGATAGCTTCACTGTAACCCCAGACAGGGGCCTCCCATGGACCTGAATTAATGTTCCGTAGTAGAATTCCTGTCCTTTATTCTTCTCAGTGCTTTGTATGAATCTTTATTCTCTGATCTGAATCGGGGGAAGTAAGAATTTTACGTAAAGTAAAAGCATTGTCTGAAATCATGCACAGTATATCCAGGAGCAGTATCTGAGAGCCTGCAAGCCCACTCTGTGCCCCCATTGTTCAGTGGGGTGATCAGGGACTTCTTATGCTGTCATAGTCCAGGCTCAGACTTGGTAAGCCCAGGTGAGTCACTGCCCCACTCAGTTCATAAGGCATAGTGCTAGGCATCTTTGTTAAGAGTCTAGCTCTTGTTGCCTCTGAGATAAAATAGAGCCCCTTGTAGGCATTTAAATCCCTCTTCTCTGACTACAGCTGACCCCCTTCACTCTTTCTATCTCTTAGAATCCCTGGTTGACTTCAGAGGTCAGTTAAAATGCGTGAAGCCTTCCTGATTTCCCCCAGCGATGGTCTTCTTCCTCCTCCTTCCCCCCAACCCATCTCCAGTTGTCCCAGAGGAGTGAGGCTGGTGACTTTGCACCGCCCTTCCTCACTTAAATCAATTCACTTGCAAGTCGTGGCATCAGCTTCCTGAGGTCATGGTCCTCCTCTTCAAGAACAAAGGTCAAACCACAAACAGCAACAAGCCCACCCTCCAATTACTTTATATTCACTCTCATATTTTTTGTATTTCCATCCTCATGGGGCATGTTTTCTCCCCAATAGACTAGAAATCCTTGAGGTGAGGGAATGCTCTGTCCTCATCTTTGGATCCCCAGTGCCAACCACATGGGGCACAATGCTTTAATGTTCGATTGATTGGTTCAGAGACAATGTGAATGTTTATGTGATTTGAGGGAACATTTAGAACCCTCTAGAAGGGAAAGACAGAAAAAGAGGGATTGCATTTTGTCAGAAACCCAGGGATTTAGCTCATTTGATTCCAAAGACATCCTCTACTGTAAATAGCAAAGTATGTTTTTATTTCCATGAATAATTCTTCCTGCATTCCCATTTATTTATTCTAAATACAGATAATTATTGGTAGGTTAGTTTACTTCACCTGGAAATTGAATGGGAAACTATTTTGAAAGCACATTTCCACCTGTCTCAGCTTTAGTAGTTTTTTCTCTGACTGTTTCTGTCTGAGACTTCAAGAGAAACCACATCTAATTCTCCTGCCTCTGGTGTTTTCACCATGACACTGAGTCTAGAGGTAGAGGCCTGGAGTACGCTGCTTTTATTTTTTCTCTTCTTTATGTCATCTTGGGCATCATTTTCCCTCTCTGGGCCTTGGCGTCTACATCTATAAAATGAAGAGGTTGGATTAAATTCTCTGTCAGCCTATGACCCTGTTTCCTGCTGTGTGCCTTGTTAGCTCCAGCATTCAGGGCTGGTCCTTACACAACTGTTTGCCCCCAGACATTGACCTTATTAGCACTGTTTCTTATTGCAATCCTTAGCTCAGAAAAGGAGAAGACCAGAATGACTTGTCTTCATGCTTGCACCACCCTTCTGAAGAAGCTTGGTCTCCTAAGGAAAAAACTCTTACTCCTTGGATGTCAAATCCAGCCTGCTTTGTCCTCAGTGTTGACTGTGGCCTATTAACAGAATGATTCCATGGTATCTAGGTCTGTGTCCACTGAGGCCACCTCATAGGCCTTGAGACAGAGACAGGAGCTCACTGTTACTGCTGCATGCAGACAAGATGGTGCTTTTGTCTTCACCAAAGGGGTCTGGAGAAGGAGGACCACTTAATTTTCTACATCCAGGATTAGGGACTATTTCAGGGAAGGGTTTCACTACATTTCCCTAGAACCAGACCAGCCAGACATTCATCAATCCAGTTCTGTTTCTAAAAAACAAAAACTAGGCAGCATTTTTTTAAATCTGACTACTACCATATGACTTAATTTTAGCTTGTTTCTACAGGATTCAGGGGGGCTATGTTTTTTCTTTAATATTTACTAACATACTATATGAGGCAGGAAGATGGAGAAGCAGCCTGTTATGGTAGAAAGGACACTGATCTGATGGTCCACAAGCCTGGTTTTTAAACCCAATTCTGCTATTAATTAGCTGTGTGACCATGGGCCAGTCACTTCAACCCTGTGGGCTTCTATTTCTTCATTTGTAAAATGAAAGAGGTGGATGAGGTGATTTTTAAAATCCGTTTGCACCCTTTAAGTCTGTTCTACGATTCCTTAGACAAATGAAATTTTTCTGTGTGATCAACTGTTGAGTGTTTTGAGAGGATGGACTCCGTCTCTCACTTCTTCCAAAGTGCTGCCTGAGGGATGAGACATAGTTTTGGGGCAGCCAGCCTAAGGGATGACCCCAGGATCTCCTCTAGACTGACTAAAGGAACTTGAAAGATCACTTTGTCCTCAAGGGCCCTGGCCCTGAGAGCTTCACCTCTGGCTCCGTCAGGCCCATTCTTTGGAGCAGAGTGTCTCATTCAGTTGGTCTTGGAAGGCAGGCTGACACTATCACTAAATAATAAAGTTCTTTGGGGCAGAATGATTTTGCTTTTAAATTGGTTTTGCTCTTAAATTTTAAAAACTGGCTCCAAGTTAATTTTTGTTCTTTAAAATGTATCTTATGATAAATTCCTTAAATTTGAATGGGACCATACAACCTTAGATGTGTCTTCACATACTGTCTAATGAGACACACCAGACCCTTACAACAGTCCTGTGAATGAGATAGGTAAAGTAAATATCCCATTCACAGATGAGGAAACAGACTTAGAAACTTGACATGAATTGCCCGAGATCACAGTCAATAGACAATGTTAGGTTAGAACCTAAGCCTCCTGAGTCCTGGCCCAGTATGCCATGGTATCCATTTGGCCGCCTTGGTATTCTGCTGAACCATATGCTTGTGACATATGAAAAGTTCAATCTGTTCTTGATGGTTAGTGGTAACAGATAGTGCTAACCATAAGGAAAAATGGTACCTCATCACCTTTTATCTTCATGGCCAACCCTTGGGTGGAGGGACTACTTCACAGTGAAATAGCCAGAGACCAAGAGTGGAAAAGAGATAATCTAAGGCCTTGAGCCACGTCTTCAGAGTCCGTGGCTGAGTATTTGGGGATTGACTCTTCCAGTGCCCCCTCACCTTTAGGGGCATGGTGTGATACGCAGGGAGAGGCTGGACATTGGGTTCAGATTCTACCCCAACAAGGTGGAGCTTATGGAGGTGGTGGTGGGATGGTGGCCCCAGAGGGATTTTAGAAGGTGGAAGTTGGGGAGAGCAGCACAGAGCTCTCAGCCCCTGACTTGGTGTCATTTCTGTTCCAGCACTTTCCCTTCTGTCTGATGTCGATAAACATTACTCGAATAGTGATCCAGGCCCTTCGGGAAGAGTGTCTCTCCAAGTGAGTCCCCAGGCTGCTCTCATGGAAAATTAGCTGACTTGAGGCTTGGCAGAACCACCCCTTATCCCCCTCCAGTGCCGGCCCTTAACTAGCCACAGGCATATAGTCTGTGGTAAAGTCCATGTTTGCCACTCTGCATGAGTAAGTCCACTTTGGGCACTCTGGGCTTTGCTGCAAAAAGTAAGTGGCATTACCCCATGCCAGGCATAATCTGGGAAACATCAGAAAATGGCCTGTGTTTGTAGCTATTTTGATCAACGAACAGTAGGTGAGCAGTAGACGCAGAAGGAACAGCAGCGGTTCTGGAGCTTTTCTCTTGCATCAGTAGGTAAGATGAGAATGACTTGCTGAGCTTTTAAAAGTCAGTCACTTCTATTTTCCTTCACTACCTTGTAGAGAATGTAATCGCCAGCACACCGTGATCCCCGTAGTGAATAACCTGTACGCAGCTGCCTTCCTCCATCTTGCTTACGTCTGGAGGACGCAGCAGAAAACCATTTTAGACTCCAGCTTTGTTCTTAAAGGTATGTCCCAGACCAGGTGGAGCCTCCTTCCCCCAGAGAACCTTAGATTCCTCAAGACCAATTCCTACAGCTCTAGGATCTGTAAGATGTCTGGTCCTTCTCTGCCTTTCCATTTTCTTACACTGGCTCCCCAGTTCTGTATCAGACTTCCTGTATGAT
>JAQQSK010008404.1:0-13524 GCA_028658325.1 Potorous gilbertii
GGGCAGGATAGGATGGAGGGAAATATAGTTAGTCTTACACAACACGACTATTGTGGAAGTCATTTGCAAAAGTACATAGATATGGCCTATATTGAATTGCCCGCCTTCCCAAAGGGAATGGGTGGGGGGGAGGGATGGGGAGAAGCTGGAACTTAAAGTTTTAGGACCAACTGTTGAGTATTGTTCTTGCTGCTAGGAAATAAGTAATACAGGTAATGGGGAATAGAAAGTTATCTGGCCCTACAGGACAAAAGAGAAGATGGGGTAAGAGAAGGGAGGGATTATAAAGAGAGGGCAGATTGGTGATATGGGTAATTAAAATGTCCAGTGTTTTGGGGAGGGGCGAGGGGACAAATAGGGAAAAAATTTTGGAACCCAAAATCTTGTGAAAAATAATGTAAAAAGTTAAATAAATTTATTTAATAAAAAAAAAGAAACTATTGGGAAATTTACAAGTGACTGCATTGCAATTAAGTTCTAAGTCTACCAAAAAAAATTCTCGCATGCTGTGGTTGTTCCTGTGTAGAAAATTCTCCTGGTTCTGCTCCTTTCCCTCAACATCTGTTCGTATAAGTCTTTCTAAGCCTCTCTGGAGTCATCCTCTTCATTGTTTCTTATATCACAGTAGTATTCCGTTACATTCATATACTACAACTGATTCAGCCATTCCTCAATGTATGGGTATCCCTTTGATTTCCAGTTTTTGGCCACCATAGGGAGTGCTGCTATAAATGCTTTTTGTACACTTGGAACACTTTTCCATTTTTGTTATCTCTTAGGGATACAGCCCCAAGAAGCATTATTGCTGGGATAAAGGCATAGTTCCAAATTACTGTCCAGAATGGTTGGATCATTTCACAACTCCACCAACAACGAATTAGTGTTCCAACTCTCCCACATCTTCTCTAACATTTATCATCATTCTGTCTTGTCACGTTAGCCAATCTAAGAGGTGTGGTGTGGTGTCTCAGAGTTGTTTTGATTTGCATCTCTCTGATCAATATGGATTTAGAGCATTTCTTCATTTGACTACATTTGAAAAATGCCTGTTCATATCTTTGAGCATTTGTCAGTTGGAGAATGACTTTTATCCTTGTTCATTTAACTCAGTTCTCTATATGTTTTAGAAATAAAGACCCTATCCCAGACATTAGTTGCAATAATTCTTTCCCAGTTTTCTGATTCCCTCTTAATCTTGGTTGCATTGACTTTGGTTGTGCAAAAACTTTTCATTTTAATGTAATCAAAATTATCCATTTTACACTTCATAAAGTTTTCTATCTCTTGTTTAGTCAAAAATTCTTCCCTTCTCCATAAATCAGATGAATACACTATTCCTTGCTCCAGTAGGTTTTTTTTATAGTATCACTCTTCATACCTAGATCTTGTATCCATTTAACAGGTGCAAGTAGAGTGGTTAGAATACCAAAGCAGGAATCAGGAGGACCGGAGTTCAAATTTCATCTCAGACACTTGACTCTCACTATCTGTGTGACCTTGGGCAAGTCACTTAACATCATTTGCCTCATCCTGAGTCATATCCAGTTATCTTGATGAATATCTTGTCACTGGATTCAAATGGCTCTGGAGAAGTAAGGTTAGTGACCTGCACAGCCTTCCCTCACTCAAAACAATGTCAAGTACAAGTCATGGTCATATTTTTCTGATGGCATGGAATTCTTCCACAATAAAGGAAAAACACACACATCCATTTGCACTTCATTATTGTGCATGGTGTCAGGCATTGGTTTATGACTTCACCACACTTTTTATCATTTTCCCAGCAATTTTTGTAGATCAGTGAGTTTTTATTCCAGAAGCTGGTGTCCTTGGATTTATAAAAGAGTAGATTGTTGTATTCATTGACCACTGTGTCTTGAGTACCTGACATATTCCACTGGTCTTCCCTTCTGTTTCTTAGTCAGAAGCAAAGGGTTTTGATAATTGCTGTTTATAATACAATTTGAGATCTAGTAGTGCTGGTCCACCTTCCCTAGCATTTCTTGTCGTTAGTTACCTTGATATTATGGACATTTTCTTCTTCCAGATAAATTGGATGCCATTTTTTCGAGCTCAGAGACGTAATGATCTGACAGTTTGTTTGTGATGGCACTAAGTAAATAAATTAATTTAGGTTGAATTGACATTTTAATTCTATTAGCTCAGCACACCCAGGAGCAATTGATACTTTTCCATTTACAAAGATCGTATTTTATTTGTGCAAAAAGTAGTTTGTAGTTGTGTTCATATAGCCCCTGTTTTTTTTGCCAAGTAAACTCCCAAATATTTTATACTGTCTGCCGTAGCTTTAAATGAGATTTCTCTTTCTGTCACTTGCTATTGGGCTTTCTTAGTAACATATAGGAATGCAGACGATTTGTGTGAGTTTATTTTGTACCCTGAAACTTTTCGAAAGTTGCTGATTATTTAACGTAGATTTTTACTTAATTATCTGAGATTCATGTGGAGGGTTATTCTTTGCATAAGTTACGTCAGAGTTTTCTCTTTAGGTGAAGAGCAAAAATGTGTTTATCTTAATACCAAAGGACTTCACTATTCGAAACCGTATATACTGATATAATATGGAGGAAAAAGATGGAAGAGCCAAGTGGACATAATGCTTCCAGACAGTAAAGGTAGTCACTCCTGACAGCATAACACCTTCTCAGTTTCAATGTATTTGTTGGGTAATCTTCAAATAAAACGTCCATTTTGGTCAACAGAGCAATGGTGAATGGTGGATTGGAAACTATCTCCTAGGTGACCACCATGGTGTATTGAGTGCATTACTGTAGACAAGATATGTGGAGGGTTGCCATTTACACTTCCTACTTCAGACGTGTTGCTTTAGGTGAATAGCAAAATGGCGTTGATTTTGATTCATATAGACTTCAATTGAGCAAACCCTAAATATTGACAGAAAAAGCAAGAAAAAGTGAGAAAAAGTCAAGGTCATATAACGTTTGAAACATTATAGGATTTCTATCCTAACAATATAAGATCTTCTTAGTATTCTTTGTTTTTGTTGAGAAATCTTCAAATAAATATTTGATTGTGGCAAGCAGAGCAATGGTGAATGTTATATTTGCCACTATCTCCCTGGTAACTAGCATAACTTCTATTGACGTCATTACTGTAGATAAGATATGTGGAGGGTTACCCTCTACATATGTTACTTTAGAGTTTTCTCTTTAGGTGAATAGCAAAAATGCGTTTATCTTGATTCCAAAGAATTTCTCTATAGAAAACGTTATATACCGATATAAAATACAAGAAAAAGATAGGAGAG
Organism: Potorous gilbertii; assembly: GCA_028658325.1. Lineage (NCBI taxonomy): Eukaryota > Metazoa > Chordata > Mammalia > Diprotodontia > Potoroidae > Potorous > Potorous gilbertii. The sequence goes on from JAQQSK010008404.1 coordinate 3,290, forward strand.
TCAAGTTGACATAATGCTTCCAGACAGTAAAGGTAGTCACTCCTGACAACATAACATCTTCTCAGTTTTCAATGTATTTTTTGAGTAATCTTCAAATAAATCTTCCATTTTGACCAACAGAGTAATAGTGAATGGTGGATTTGCAAATATCTCCCAGGTAACTAGCACAGCCTTTATTGACGTCTTTACTGTAGATACGATATGTGGAGGGTTATTCTTTGCATATGTTACTTCAGAGTTTTCTCTTTAGGTAAAGAGAAAAAATGCGTTTATCTTGATTCCAAAGACCTTAACTATAGAAAACGCTATATACTGACATAACAGGCAGCAAAAAGATAAAACACTAAATGCTTCCAGACAGTAAAGGTAGTCACACCTGACAACATAATATCTTCCCAGTGTTCGATGTATTTCTTGAGTAATCTTCAAATAAATCGTCCATTTTAGCCAACAGAGCAATGCAGAATTGTGGAATTGCAACTACCTCCTAGGTTACTAGCATGGTTTGTATTGAGGGCATTACTGTGGATAAGAGATGTGGAGGGTTATCATGTTACTTCAGATTTCTCACTTTAGGTGAATACCAAAAATACGTTCATTTTCATTCATATACACTTCAATAAAGAAAACGTTAAATATTGATAGAAAAAGCGGGAAAAAGGGAGAAAAAGTCAAGGTGATATAGTGCTTGCAAACAGTATAGGGATTCTATCCTGACAATATAAGATCTTCTTAGTATTCTTTGTTGTTCTTGAGTAATCTTCAAATAAATCTTCTATATTCGCAAGGAGAGCATTGGGGAATGTTGTATTTGCCACTATTTCCCAGGTAAATAGCATAGCTTGTATTGACGTTAGTGCTGAAGATAAGATATGTGGAGGGTTATTCTTTGCATATGTTACTTCAGAATTTTCTCTTTAGGTGAATAGCAAAAATTCATTTATCTTGATTCCAAAGACCTTCACTGAAGAAAACGCTATATACTGATATAACATGCAGGAAAAAGATAGAAGAGCAAAGTTGACATAATGCTTTCAGAGAGTAAAGGTAGTCACTCCTGACAACATAACATCTTCTCAGTGTTCAATGTATTTGTTGGGGAATCTTCAAATAAATCTTCCATTTTGGCCAATAGAGGAATGGTAAATGGAGGATTTGCAAATATCTTCTAGTTTACTAGCATAGTTTGTATTGGGTGCCTTAATGTAGATAAGATATGTGGAGGGTTACCATTTACACTTATGACTTCATACATGTCGCTGTAGGTGAAAAGCAAAAATGCGTTCATTTTGATTCATATAGACTTCAATAGTGCAAACGCTAAATATTGATAGAAAAAGCAGGAAAAAGTGAGAAGAACTCAAGGTGATATAATGCTTGCAAACAACATAGGGATTCTATCCTGATAATATAAGTTCTTCTTGGTATTCTTGGTTTTTGTTGAGAAATCTTCAAATAAATCTTCGATTTTGGCAAGCAGAGCAATGGTGAATGTTTATTTGCCACTATCTCCCAGGCAACTATCATAGCTTTATTGACGTCATTTCTGTAGATAAGCTATGTGGGAGTTTACCCTTTACATATGTTACTTCAGAGTTTTCTATTTAGGTGAATAGCAAAAATGCATTTGTCTTGATTCCTAAGGCCTTCACTGTAGAAAACGCTATGTACCGATATAACATGCATGAAAAAGATAGAAGAGTCAAGTTTACATAATGCTTCCAGGCAGTAAAGGTAGTCACTCCTGACAACATAATATCTTCTCAGTGTTCAGTGTATTTGTTGACCAATCTTCAAATAAATCGTCCATTTTGGCCCACAGAGCAATGCAGAATTGTGGAGTTTCAACTACCTCCAAGGTTACTAGAATGGTTTGTATTGAGTGCATTACTGTAAATAATATGTACGGAGGGTTATCATTTACACTTATTACTTCAGACTTGTTGCTTTAGGTGAAAAGCAAAAATGTGTTCATTTTGATTCATATAGACTTCAGTAGAGCAAACACTAAATATTGATAGAAAAAGCAGGAACAAGTGAGAAAAATTCAAGGTGATATAGTGCTTGCAAACAATATAGGGATTCTATCCTGACAATATAAGATCTTCTTGGAATTCTTTGTTTTTGTTGAGAAATCTTCAAATACATCTTCGATTTTGGAAGCAGAGCAATGGTGAATGTTGTATTTGTAACTATCTCCCAGTAAATTACCATAGCTTGTATTGACGTCATTGCTGTAGATAAGATATGTGGAGGGTTACCCTTTACATATGTTACTTCAGCGTTTCTCTTTAGGTAAATAGAAAAAATGCATTTATTTTGCTTCAAAAGGCCTTCACTATAGAAAACACTATATTCTGATATAACATACAGGAAAAAGATAGATCAGTCAAGGTGACATAATGCTTCCAGACAGTAAAGGTAGTTACTCCTGACAACATAATATCTTCTCAGTGTTCAATGTATTTCTTGAGTAATCTTCAAATAAATCTTCCATTTTGGCCAATACAGCAGTGGTGATGGGTGGATATACAACTATCTCCCAGGTAACGAGCATAGCTTGTATTGACGTCATTTCTGTAGATAACATACATGGGGGGTTACCCGTTACATATTTTACTTCAGAGTTAGTTTTTAGGTGCATAGCAAAAATGCATTCATTTTGAATCATATAGAATTTAATACAGCAAACCCTAAATAGTGACAGAAAGTGCAGGAAAAAGTGACAAAAAGTCAAGGTGATATAACGCTTGCAAAAAATATAGGGATACTATCTTGACAATATAAGATCTTCTTGGTATTCTTTGTTTTTGTTGAGACATCTTCAAATACGTCTTCGATTTTGGCAAGCAGAACAATGATGAATGTTGTATTTGTCACTATCTCCCAGTCAGCTACCATAGCTTGTATTGACGTCATTTCTGTAGATAAGAGATATGGGGTGTTACTCTTTACATATGCTATTTCAGATTTTCTCTTTAGGTGAATAGCAAAAATGCGTTTGTCTTGATTCCAAAGGGCTTCACTATAGAAAACGCTTTATACTGATATAACATGCATGAAAAAGATAGAAGAGTCAAGTTGATATAATGCTTCCAGACAATAAAGGTAGTCACTCCTGACAACATAATATTTTCCCAGTGTTCAATGTATTTGTTGAGTAATCTTCAAATAAATCGTCCATTTTGGCCCACAGAGCAATGCAGAATTGTGGACTTTCAACTACCTCCAAGGTTACTAGCATGTTTTGCATTGAGTGCATTACTGTAGATAAGATGTGTGGAGGGTTATCATTTACACTTATTACTTCAGACTTGTTGCTTTAGGTGAAAAGCAAAAATGCGTTCATTTTGATTCATATAGACTTCAGTAGAGCAAATACTAAATATTGATAGAAAAAGCAGGAAAAGTGCGAAAAAGCCAAGGTGATACAGTGCTTGCAAACAATATAGGGATTCTATCCTGACAATATAAGATCTTTTGGGATTTCTTTGTTTTTGTTGAGAAATCTTCAAATACATTTCGATTTTGGCAAGCAGAGCAATGGTGAATGTTGTATTTGCCACTATCTCCCAGTCAGCTACCACAGCTTGTATTGCCGTCATTGCTGTAGATAAGATATGTGTGGAGTTACCCTTTCCATATGTTGCTTCAGAGTTTTCTCTTTAGGTGAATAGCAAAAATGCGTTTGTCTTGATTCCAAAGGCCTTCAGTATAGAAAAGGGTATATACTGATATAACATGGATGAAAAAGAAGAGTCAAGTTGACATAATGCTTCCAGACAATAAAGGGAGTCACTCGTGACAACATACTATTTTCTAAATGTTCAATGTACTTGTTGAGTAATCTTCAAATAAATCGTCCATTTTGGCCAACAGAGCAATAAAGTATTGTGGAATTGCAACTATCTCCTAGGTTCCTGGCGTGGTTTGTATTGAGTGCATTACTGTAGAAAAGATGTGTGGAGGGTTACCATTTACACTTATAACTTCACACTTGTCACTTTAGGTGAAAAGTAAAAATGCGTTCATTTTGATTCATATAGACTTCAATAGAGCAAACGCTAAATATTGATAGGAAAAGCAGGTAAAATTGAGAAAAGTCAAGGTGATATAGTGCTGACCAACATTTTAGGAATTCTATCCTGACAATATAAGCTCTTCTTAGTATTCTTTGTTTTTGTTGAGCAATCCTCAAATAAATCTTCCATTTTGGCCAATAGAGCAATGGTGAATGGTGGATTTACAACTATCTCCCAGGTAACTAGCATAGCTTGTATTGACGTCAGTGCTGAAGATAAGATATGTGGAGGGTGACCGTTTACATGTGGTACTTCAGAGTTTTTTTTTTAGGTGAATAGCAAAAATGCGTTTGTCTTGATTCCAAAGGTCTTCACTATAGAAAACGCTATATACTTCTATAACATGAAGGAAAAAGATGGAAGAGCCAAGTTGACATAATGCTTCCACACCGTAAAGGTAGTCACTCCTGACAACATAATGTCATCTCAGTGTTCAGTGTATTTGTTGAACAATCTTCAAATATATCTTCCATTTTGGCCAATAGAGCAATAGTGAATGGTGGATATACAACTATCTCCCAGGTAACTAGCATAGCTTGTACTGACGTCATTTCTGTAGGTAAAGATAAGTGGAGGGTTAACATTTACACTTATTAATTCAGACTTTTCGCTTTAAGTTAATAGCAAAAATACATTCATTTTGTTTCATATAGACTTCAATAGAGCAAACGGCAAATATTGATAGAAAAAGCAGGAAAAAGTGAGAAAAAGTCAAGATGATGTAATGCTTGCAAACTATATAGGAATTCTATCCTGATAATACCAGATCTTCTTGGTATTCTTTGTTTTTGTTGAGAAATCTTCAAATAAATCTTCGATTTTGGCAAGCAGATCAATGGTGAATGTTTTATTTGCCACTGTCTCCAAGGTAACTAGCATACCTTGCATTGATTTCCTTCCTGTAAATAAGATATGTGGGGTGTTACCCTTTACATCTGTTTTTGTCTTTAGGTGAATAGCAAAAATGTGTTTGTCTTGATTCCAAAGTCCTTCACTATAGAAAATGCTATATACTGCTATAACATGCAGGAAAAAGATGGAAGAGCCAAGTGGACATAATGCTTCCACACAGTAAAGGTAGTCACTCCTGACAACATAATATCTTCTCAGTGTTCAATGTAATTGTTGAGTAATCTTCAAACAAACCTTCCATTTTGGCCAAGAGAGCAATGCAGAATTGTGGAAATGCAATTATCTCCTAGGTAACTATCATGGTTTTTATTGAGCGCATTCCTGTAGATAAGATATGTGGAGGGTTACCATTTACACTTATTACTTCAGACTTGTCTCTTTAAGTGAATAGCAAAAATGCGTTCATTTTAATTCATATAAATTTCAATAGAGCAAACGCTAAATATTGATAGAAAAACCAGGACAGATTGAGAAAATGTCAAGGTAATATAACGCTTGCAAACAATATAGGGATTCTATCCTGACAATATAAGATCTTCTCGGTATTCTTTGTTTTTGTTGAGAAATCTTCAAATAAATCTTCGATTTTGGCAAGCAGAGCAATGGTGAATGTTGTATTTGCCACTATCTCCCAGGGAACTATCATGGCTTGTATTGACGTCATTGTTGTAGATATGTGGAGGGTTACCCTTTACATATGTTACTTCAGCGTTTTCTCTGTAGGTGAATAGCAAAAATGCGTTTGTCTTGATTCCAAAGTCCTTCACTCTAGAAAACGCTATGTACTGATATGACATGCATGAAAAAGATAGAAAAGTCAAGTTTACATAATGCTTCCAGAGCGCATTTAGGGTTCGCGTTCGGGTTAGGGTTAGTGATGGTGGTGAATGTGAGGACTAAAGAGCACTCAAGAAATTGAGGCATGTAGATATGGATTAGGGTCCTTTTTAAGACTTAGAATACTGCTTTTGCTTGAGAAACTATGTGGTTTAAATATTTCCTGATGAAACTTGTGAATCTTAATAGGAGTGTCAGGTAGGATAGGTGGATAGGGAATATCCCCCGTTATAGGAGCTTGCAGGATTATTACAACAATTTATTGCTATAGAACAAAGCAAAACAACAACAAACTCAGAAGCCCTGGGTGCTAATCTTTATTGAAACCTGGAACATTTTTGACAAACCATGGAAGTTATTTGATTTGCAAGAGCCCCTTTCATATGTTAAATGAGAGGTGTGATTTGTTTGGATCCTTCAGTTACCTGTGTTCTCATTCTAGGGATTATATAAATGAGGTCATTATTTAAATAAGTCATTTGACTTAGGCATTGGAATTATAGATAAACTCAACTTGATATTAAGAGAAACCTTGATTAAAATGTCCCCTCTGACACCTAAAACCTCTATTTTAAAAAACATAGCTGTACGTTGATAGGCAGGTCAGTTAAACACCCTTTGATTCAGTTTCCACATGTATAAACATGTGGTAATACATTTGCTACCTTACTATTCGGTTATGAGGACTAAATTATATAAATCAGTATTATCTGTACTAAAAACAATAGCAATATTATGCTTATGATTATTATAGGAAACTTTTGTATGAAACAATGCTTCCCAAACATTACAAATTATAAAATTGGAGATTCATAAAAAGTCACGACAATATGCTCCAGATTTTTTTTCATTACCATTTCAAAGGGTAAAAAATTAAAGCCGAGAAATATTGGCATTTAGCCAAGTGAGTACTTGCAAAATTTCTACATAAGAGGAATAAAAGCACGAAAAGAACAGTTACTGTTATAAAACTTACCTTAAACTCTTTAGATTGTTGTTTTTTTTTAACTCCGTATGTCAAATACATACTACAGGTACATTTAATTCATGAGTTGCATGTGACATTCAAGCAAAACTTTAAATATCAATAGCCAGCATTTACATAGTGCGTCAAAGTTTGATTAGGAAAAAAAAAACCTTAGATTGATTGCCACAAGCCTTCTTACTCTAGAAGTAAATACTTTAAGAGATTCATCCTGGGGAAGTTGATTGGGTGCTATTTTTAGAAGTCACACAAAACCTAGTTGGGTCCATTGACATAATCTATCCTGTAACTAAGAGGGAAAGGAGTTCATTAGCTTCTCAGAGAAATCAGAGGAGATGGCAAAATTCACATTCCTGCTTCAGAGATTGCTACAATAAAGCAACAGCTCTTCTTTTTTCCTACAACTATCTCCTCTAACAAACAACCTCCAAATCCACTTCCAATGGATTCTCAATCTCTTCACTTTTAAAGTAACTCTAAATCCCTCAGACTGAAGTTGAATTGTACAAGGATGTTTTCAGTAAATATTTTTCTTTAATATATTCTTTAGTAACGGGTCTCAGTTGGACAATTGTGTGTTTTTTCCTATTGAAAACAAGAACAATATAGGCAGGGAAACACCTGACCAAATGGTGAAGTGGATCCTTTGTGTTTGTATGTGTGTGTGTGTGTGTGTGTGTGTGCTCAAATCCCTTCCACTTTTTCTTTCCAAATCTTTCTTCCCTGTTACCTGCCTGAACAGCATTGTTACCTAAATATCAGACTGCTCAGATCCGTCTTGGGTTCCATATATTTACCCTCTATAGCAATATTCAAAGCTCTAAATTACCTTTATGAGAACTGAAATTAGAAAGTCTTCCAATGTGAATTTGTTTGTTAAACTCTATATACTTGCAACTTCCCAATATATCAGTGCATAGTTTAAAGCCCTGTGTGGCATGCTACCTTTCACTTCTCCTTCCTCAATATCATATATATGTACTAATCATTCTATACTGTAGTATCTCTATATATATATATGTATAAACATGAATATACATACACAGATACACATATATATAGCACCTGAGGAAATTTCCTTCCAAAATTACTTGAAAAGATAGATATAGTCCCAATATAAACTAGGGAAGAATAAAATAGAGAAGAAAGCAACTCTAGATCAGTATCATTAATGAATATCAATATCTTACCTCTTAATTTTAAGCATTGCTAAATAGAATAAATTTGTGTGTGTGTGTGTATGCATATATGTGTATACACACGCGCACACACACACACACACACACACACACACACACACACACACACACAGTCAGGTAATGGGTATTAATCCGTGAAAACATTTACCAAGCTTGGATTTATATCAGGGATGAGAGAACCATTCAATGTTAAGAAAATAATGAATAAAATGAATATTATTAAGAAGCAAAACATCCCAAATCACATATTCATCTCCTTAGATAGAAAAAAAAGTCTTTGAAAGACTACATTTATTTATGCTAAAATCCCTACAGAAAATAAATGCAATCAATTCATCAATTTAAAACCAAAAGTAAGTATCTTGTGTAATGAGGATACACCAGAGTTTTTGTAGTAAATACCAGAGGAAAGCTAGGATGTTGAACATTCCATTTTTTTTAATGAATTTTTCCGGGATTGCTAAGATCAGTAATAAAATGGGTGAATGCAACTAAAAGTATAAAGATTGATAAATAAGATATAAAACTGACTTTATATTTTGAAGATCTGATGTTACACTTAAAAAATACTGGAGAATCAGGGAAAATACTGTTTGACACAATCACTTCAGCAAAAATTTCCGGACAAAATTTAGATCTTTAAAATTTTACTGGATTTCTGCACGAAAATAACCAAATCCATGAAACAAATGATAGACAAGGAAAATCTATTCCACAAAACTACAGGACGCATAAAGCATTTTTGGATTATTCTACTAGAGTGTGCACGCGCACACACACACACACACACACACACACAATAAGGATCCAATTATAAAGTGTTCCTCAAAAAAAAGAGAGAGAAAACAACTTAAATAGTTGGAAAAAATATTTAGAGTTTATGGTTAGGCCAGACCAATTCAATACATAGTAAGATACTACCAAAGTTAATTTATACTTTTAATTGTACATCAATTTAGTTAATAAAGGAATATTTTGAAAATTTTAATAAAATGATTACAAAATTAGTTTGGAAAAAAACAAATGATCTAAGATATTAAGGTAAGTGAAACAAAGGTTAAGGATGAAGGAGAAATAGCACTTTTAGAAATTGTATTATAAAGCAGCAGTCATCAAAATGATATTATATTATTAAAAATATTAAGAGGGATAGACAGCAGAAAATTAGAAATAAAAGAAATAAATAACTCAAAATCAGAGAAAGAAAAAAAACTAAGACCTTCCTAATTAAGATATCCATAACAATTTGAAAAAAAGTTTTTCAAAACTTGAGCTTAGTCTAACATCATATGCCATACTCCACAACATATTCTAAATAAATACTTGATCCTAATATGAAAAATAAGCCTATCAAAAAAAATCCAAAAGATAAAGGTCTGGTACCTCACAACTCTATGGGTAACAGATGTATTTTAATTAAACAAGGCACAGAGGGAATCAGAAAATACAAAACATGCGTGTTTAAGGACATGAAAGTGAAAAGCTTCTGCACAGACAAACTTAACCCACTTAGAATAAGAAGGGAAGTGGTTGGATCAGAAAATAATCACTCACATATCTCAGTAGGAATTGGGTATTCATTATATAAAGACGTGCATGGCAATAAGTACATATATATGTATATACACACATATGTGTGTGAGGATATGTGTATGCATGTGTGTATATACATAAATATGCAAATACATGCATACACATATACATATCTGTATATATGAAATTGCCATTCTCCAATAAATGTGTTTAAAAACATGAAGAGTGTTTAAAAGTAGAATTCCAAAGTATTTTCTGGAAGAATTTTTCCACTCAGAAGAAAAACATGAATTAAAAAAATATTTGTTATATTACCTCATGCCCTGTAAACTGACAAAAATGATCACAAATGACAATAATCAGTCTAGATAGAATTTTTAGATGATTGGTACTGAGGTATTGTGGATGAAATTATAAATCTATATATCCATTTTAGAATTATGTAAAATTATGAAAATACACATTAACAGGACAGAGCCAATAGGACCAAACAGAGGAAGCACTATAGCCAAGTACTCTTAGCATTTCTCTTTTTTTTTTTTTTTTTTAATAAATTTATTTAACTTTTTACATTCATTTTCACAAGATTTTGGGTTCCAAAATTTTCTCCCCATTAGTCCCCTCACCACTCCCCAATACACTGGACATTCTAATTATCCATATCACCAATCTGCCCTCTCTTCTGTC
>JAQQSK010008405.1:0-13524 GCA_028658325.1 Potorous gilbertii
ACAAATGGGGAGAAAATTTTGGAACCCAAAATCTTGTGAAAATGAATGTAAAAAGTTAAATAAATTTATAAAAAAAAAAAGAAAATCTACCCAACAAAAATGATTATAATCTTACTGAAGCAAAAAATAAACACTGAATGAAATAGAGAACTTCCAAACATTCCTGATGAAAAGACTAGAGCTAAGCAGAAAAATCTGACATTCAAACACAAGACTAAAGAGAAGCATAAAAAGGGAACATGAGTGAGAAATCATGAAGATTTAAGATTAAACTATTTTCATTCCCAAATGGGAAGATGATAATGTAACTCCAACGAACTTTATTATTATTAGGGAAAGTAAGAGTCTTCTCAGACAGAAGGCATGAGGATAGCTCTATTAAATGTTGGGATGATCTCAAAAGAAAAAATGGAAAGGTGACAAAGAGGAATGTACTAGGAGAGAAGGGAGGGGAAAGGAAGAATGAGGAAATATCTCACGTAAAAGAGGCACATAAGGAAGAGTTTTTATAATGGAGGAGAAAATATGGGGGAGTAAACAGTTCTTGAACCTCTCTCTCACTTGAACTGGTTCAAAGAAGGAAGAAGATTATATACACATATGTAGTTGAGTACAGAAATTCATTGTACCCAATAGAGAAATGGAAAGGGAAAGATCTAAGAGAAAAGGGGGTGGAGGAGGTGACAAGGGGGGAGAGTACATTAAGGGAGTCAGAAGCAAAACAGGAGACATTTAAAAAAAAAAAAGAGGACAAGTCAAAGAGAGTAAGAGGGAGATAAAGAATAAAACTATAGAATGGGGGATCACAATTTATTCTTCTCAGATATAGATAAATTTAATCAGAAAATAAGAAGTTTAAGGAGAATAGAATTTTAGAAAAGTTGGATATGACAGACCTCTAGAGAATATTGAATGAGAACACAAAGAGGTATAAGAGGTATAGGTTTCTTTAGCTATACATAGCACCTTCACAAAAACTGATCATGCATCAAAGCACAAAAACCTCACAAACTGATACAGAAAAGCAGAAATATTAAATACATCCTTTTTCGCACCACAATGCAATTAAAAATTACATTCAATAAAGGACCTTTGAAGCTTAAATTAAAATTAAAAATTAACTGGAAACAAAATAATCCTAAAGAATGGATTGAAGAACAAATCACAGAAACAATAATTTCATTAAAAATAATAGCAACAATGAGACAATATACCAAAATTTGCGAGATGTCGGCAAAGTCGTACTTATATCTCTAAATGCTTTGCATCAACAAAAGAGAAAAAGAACAAGTCAATGAATTAAGCATGCAATTAAAAAAATTACAAAAAGAAAGATTTTTAAGGTCCCAAAATATCATACCAAAATAGAAATCCTGAAAAATCAAAGGAAAGATTAATAAAATTGAAAGTTAAAAAAAAACTACTGAACTAATAAATAAAACTAGGAGCTGTTTTTATTGGGGGAAAAAACAACAAAACAAACCATTAGTTTGACATAAAAAAAGTAGAAAATCAAATTATCAGTATCAAAAATGAAATACACAACAAATGAAGATGAAATTAAAGCAATTACTAGGAGCTATTTTTCCCACTTACATGTAAACAAAACTGGCAATCTAAATGAAATAGAATAGTTACAAAAATGTAAATTGCCTATATTAAAAGAACAGACAAAATACTTAAATAATTCTATATTAAAAAAAAAACTTAGATGCAAAAATTTTAAATAAGATTTTAGTAAAACAAATACAGCATCTTATCACGAGAATAATACATTATGATCAGGTAGATTCATACCAGGAATGCAGGGCTGGTTCAATATTAGGAAAACTATTAGCATTATAGATCATATCAACAAAAAAATCTAACAAAAACCACATGATTATCTCAATAGATGCAGAAAAAGCTTTCGGCAAAATACAACACCCATTCCCATTAAAAACGCTGGAATAAAGGGAACTTTCCATAAAATAATAAGCAGTATCTACCTAAAACCTTCAGCAAGCATTATATGCAATGGGGATAAGTTAGATGCATTTCCAATAAGATCAGAGGTGAAACAAGGATATCCATTATCACCACTATTATTCAATATGGTACTAGAAATGTTAGCTGTAGCAATTAGACAAGATAAAGAAATTGAAGGAATAAGAACAGGCAAAGAAGAAACTAAGTTATCTCTCTTTGCAGATGATATGATGATATACTTAGTGAATGCTAGAAATTCAAGTAAAAAACTACTTGAAATAATAAACATCTTTGCAAAGTTGCAGGTTACAAAATAAACCCACACAAATCTCCTGCATGCCTATATATTAGCTACAAAGTCCAACAGCAAGAGATAGAAAGAGAAATCCCATTTAAAGCGAGGGTAGACACTATAAAATACTTGGGAGTTTACCTGCCAAAACAAACTACCTGAGCACAATTACAAGACACTTTTTGCACAAATAAAGTCAGATCTAAGTAAGTGGAAAGACATCAGTTGCTCATGGGTAGGCTGAGCTAATATAATAAAAATGACAATTCTACCTAAATTAATTTACTTATTTAGTGCCATACCAATTGAACTATCAGATAATTATTTTCTAGGGATGGATAAAATAATATCAAATTTCATCTGGAAGAACAAAAGGTGCAAAATATCGAAGGGACTAATGAAAAGAAATGCTAGGGAAGGTGGCCTAGCTCTACCAGATCTCAGATTGTATTATAAAGCAGCAATTATCAACACCACTTGGTACTGGCTAAGAAACAGAAGGGTAGACAAGTGGAATATATTTGGCACTCAAGACAGAGTAGGCAAGGAATATAGCAACCTCCTGTTTGATAAACCCAAGGACCCCAGCTTCTGGGATAAGAACTCACTGTTTGACAAAAATTGCTGGGAAAACTGGATAATAGTGTGGCAGTAACTAGGCATAGACCCATGCCTGACACCATACACAAGAATAAAGTCCAAACGGGTGCACAATCTAAGTATGAAGATTGATACCACGGACAAACTGGAGGAGCAAAGAATAGTGTATTTATCAGATTTATGGAGAAGGGAAGAATTTTTTTACTAAAGAAGAGATAGAAAGCATTATGAAAAGCAAGATGGATAATTTTGATTACATTAAACTGAAAAGTTTTTGCACAACCAAACCCAATGCAACCAAAATTTGGAGGAATGTAGTAAGTTGGGAAAGAAAGATTAGTACAGCTAATTTCAGGGATAAAGGCCTCATTTCTAGAATATATAGGGAACTGAGTCAAATGTACAAGAATACAAGTCATTCCCCAACTGATAAATGTTCAAAGGATATGAACAGGCAATTTTCAGAGGAAGAAATTAAAGATAGCTATATGAAAAATATGAAAAATGCTAGAAATCACTTTTGATTAGAGAGATTCAAATCAAAACAACTCTTAGGTACTACATCATACCTATCAGATTGGCAAACATGACAGAACAGGAAAATGATAAATGTTGGAGAGGATGTGGGAGAGTTGGAACACTAATTCATTGTTGGTGGAACTGTGAGCTCATCCAACCATTCTGGAGAGCAATTTGGAACTATGCCCAAAGGGTTGCAAAAACGTGCATACCCTTTGACTCAGCAATATCACTATTAGGACTGTATGCCCAAGAGATCATAAAAATGGGAAAGGGTCCCACATGTACAAAAATATTTATAGCAGCACTCTTTGTGGTTGCCAGGGGATGCCCTTCCATTGAGGAATGGCTGAATACATTATGGTATATGATGGTATTACAATGGAGTACTATTGCGCCATAAGAAATGATGAACAAGAAGACTTCAGAGAGGCCTGGAAGGACTTATATGATCTGATGCTGAGTGAAAGGAGCAGAACCAGGAGAACTTTGTGCACAGCAACGACCACAGTGTGTGAGTTTTTTCTGGTAGACTTGGAACTTCTTGACAACGCAAGAACTTTAAAAAAAAAAATTCCCGATAGTCTTCTAAGTCAAAATGCCTTCCAACCTCAGAGAAAGAACTATGGAATTCATTCACAGAATGTGGCAGATCATATGTGTGTGTGTGTGTGTGTGTGTGTGTGTGTGTGTGTGTATTATGTTTTGATTTGTATATGATTTCTTCCATTTATTTTAGTTTGTCTACACAGCATGACTATAGTGAAAATGTATTCAATGGAAAGTATATGTAAATCCTACATAAAATTGTGTACCGTCTTGGGGTGGAAATCTAAGTTTTATGGTAGTGAGTGCAGAACATCAAAAAAAAAAAACAAAAAAATAAATAAATAAGAAAAAAGAAGTTGAACAAGCCATAGAAGAGCTCCATAAGGAAAAAAAAATCCCACATCCAGATCGATTTAAAAGGACAATTAGTTCTAATGCCACATAAATTATCTGAAAACATAGGTAAAGAATTATCCGAATATAGACTGAACCATACTATTTTTCACTTTCTTTTTTTTATTCAAATCTTGTACATAATTACTGACATGCAAATATTTTACATGATTGCACATGTATAACCTATTATCTGATTGCTTACTATCTTGGGGAAGGGGGAGAAGGAGGGAATTTGGAACTCAAACATTTTTTTAAAAGTTAAACCTGTTTTAACATGTAATTGGGGAAAAATTATAATATTAAAAGATAGGCCAAGTAGTATTATCTAATTACTTCTATGACACAAATATAGTTTTGATATTTAAACCAGGAAGGGTAAAAACAGAGAAAGAAAACGAGACCAATTTCTTTTGTTAGTGAATATTGATGCAACAATTTTATTTTTAATAGTATTTTATTTGTTCCAATTAATGTAAAGATAATCTTCAACACTTTTTTATGAGATTTTGAGTTCCAAATTTTTCTCCCTCCCTCCCTACTGTTCTCCCCAAGAGACAAGCAACCTGAAATAGGTTATACGTGTGCAATCATGTTAAACATATTTCCACATTAGTCATGTTATCAAAGAAGAAACAGAAAAGGGGAAAGCTACAAAAAAACTGCTCCCAAAACAAAAAAAAGGGGGTGGGGGGGAGAATAGTATGCTTCCAATCTTTATTCAGACTTCACAGTTCTTTCTCTGGAAGTGGATTAACATTTTCTGTCTCTTTTGGACTGTCCCTTCTCACCAAATGTTTTGCTTTTTGACACCACCACCTCTCTCAATCAGCCCTCCCTTTCATCAGCCCTGTCCTTTCCCCCTCCTTCCCCTCCTACTTCCCCACAGAGTAAGATAGATTTCTTTACTCAACTTAGTGCGTATGTTATTCCCTTTCTGAGTCAATTCTGATGAGCCATTCAAACAAGGCACACCCCCTCCCTTCCCTCTACTATTAACAGGTCTTTTGTGCCTCTTCAAGTGATACAATTTACCCCATTCTGCCTCCCCCTTTTCTCTTCTCCCAGTACAATCTTTTTTCACCTCTTAATTTTTATATTATCACAGCAACATTAACTTATACTTTTGTCCTCTGTCAGTGTGTGCGCACACTCTCTCTCTCTCTAACTGTCCTAATAGAGATAGAGTTCTTAAAGAGTTGTATCATCTTCCAATGTAGGGATGTAAACAGTTTAACTTTATTGAATAATATGGGTTTTTTTCCTTTCCTGTTTATACCTTTTTATGCTTGTCTTGAGTCTTGTATATGAAGAAAGAATTTTCTGTTTTAGCTCTGGTCTTTTCATCAGCAAAGTTTTCAAGTCTCCTATTACTGGAACACTAATGCATTGTTGGTTGTGAACTGATTGGTTGGTTGGTTGTTGTCCTTTGTTCTCAAAGAGGATCAAAATGCCATCACTATGATAAAGTCAAGTTTCAATGTGTCTGACTGCGGCTGATCAGACCTCAGAATGCTCTACCACAGACTGAGCACACAGACAGTCCGTGTGAATGTTTGGGGTGAATACTCCAAATCTGCGCATCCTACATTTCCTTTATGCTGTCTCAATTCTGCTTTGCAAACCTTTCTGACATGGGCACACCATGCTGGGCGATCCTGTGCCAGTGTCTGCCATGTCACACAATCAAATCTAAAGTTCTTAAGACTTTGAGAGTGTCCTTGTATTGCTTCTTCTGACCACCATGTGATCACCTGCCCCATGCAAGTACTCCATAAGAGTACATTTTGAATTTGAACAATGTGGCCAGTCCATCAGAGCTGCACTCTCTGAAACACAGTTTGAATGCCTGGCAGTTCAGCTCAAGCAAGGACTTCAGTGTCTGGTATCCTGCCAGGTGATCTTCAGAATCTTCCTAAGACAGTTCAAATGGAAGCAATTCAGTTTCCTGTCTACCAGCTCCATGTAGACTGTCCATGTTTCACAGGCATACAACAATGAGGTCAGCACAACAGCTCTGTAGACCTTCAGTTTGGTAGTCAATCTAATACCTCATCTCTCCCATACTTTTTTTCAGGGCCTCCCAAACACTGAGCTAGCTCTGGCAATGTGTGCATCAACCTCATTGTCAATGTGTACATCCCTGGAAAGTACACTACCAAGGTAAGTGAACTTATCCACAGCATTCAGAACTTCTCCATTTGTTGTAACTGATGGTTTCACATATGGATGGTGTGGTGGTGACTGAGGGAGCACCTGTGTTTTCTTGGTATTATTAGGCCAAAATTAGCATAGGCAGCAGAGAATTGATCCATACTTTGTTGCCTCTCACCTTCAGAGGCTGCACTGAGTGCACAATCATCTACAAACAGAAAATCATGCACCAGCACTCCCTCTACTTTGGTCTTGGCTTGTAGTCTTTTCAAATGTGTGAAGTGATATAACCATTGGGGAGAGCAATTTGGAACTATGCCCAAATGGTCATAAAACTATGCATATTCTTTGATTCAGCAATACCATTACTAGATATGTATCCCAAAGAGATCATAAAAAATGGAAAAGGACAGATATGTACAAAAATATAGCATCTCTTTGTGGTGGCAAAGAATTGGAAATTGAGGGGATGTTCATCAATTGGGGAATGTTTTTTTCTCTCATGGTTTTCCTTTTTTGTTCTGATTTTTCTTCCACAGCATGACTAATGTGGAAATATGTTTAATACAATTGTGCATGTATAGCCTACATCAGATTACTTGCTGTCTTAGGAAGGAGGGAGAAAAAAATTGGCAACTCAAACATCTTATTATGTGAATGTTGAAAACTAAAATAAAAAAAAAGTCCTCTTTTCACTGAATGTCCATTATCCCCCTTCAAAGATTATGCTCAATTTTGCTGGTGCAATCCAATCTTTTTTGCCTTCCAAAACATCTTATTCCAAGCCCTCTGATCCTTTAATGTTAGAAGCTACTAAGTCCTGTGTAATCCTAATTGTGGCTTCTTGATATCTTGAATTGTTTCTTTCTGACTGCTTGCAGTATTTTCTCCTTCACCTGATAGTTGTAGAATTTGGCTACAGTACTCCTTAGAGTTTTCATTTGGGGATCTCTTTCAAGAGGTGATGGGTAGATTCTTTCAATGACTATTTTACCCTCTGGTTCTAGAATATCAGGGCACTTTTCCTTGATAATTTCTTGGAAGATACTGTTTAGGTTCTTTTTCATCACTTTCAGGTAGTCTAATAATTCTTAAATTATCTTGTTTTTCTAATGAGGTATTTTATATTTTCTTCTTTTTTCATTCTTTTGATCTTGTCTGACTGATTCTTGAAATGTCTCAGCTTCCATTTGCCCAGTTCTAATCTTTTGTACCTCCTTTTCCATTTGGGCAATTCTACTTTAAGAAGTTATTTTCTTCAGTGGATTTTTCCATTTGCCCAATTGTATTTCTTAAGGAGTGGTTTTCTTCAATTTTTTTTGCTTCCTTTTTCAAGCTGTTGACTTTTTCATGATTTTCTTGTACAATTCTCATTTCTTTTCCAGATTTTTCTTCTACCTCTCTTATTTGATTTTTTAAATCTCTATTAAGTTCTTCCAAGTGGACTCTTTGAGTTTCAGATCAATTCATAGTCCTCTTTAAGGCTTCTTCACATATAGGCATTTTGACATTGTAGTTCTCTTCTGAGTTTGTGTTTTGATCTTCCCTGCAGCCCCAATAGTTTTCCATGGTCAGGGTTCTGAGTTTCTGCTCATTTTCAAGTCTTTTTTATGACTTTTGAAGTTGAGCTCTGCTTCTGGGGTACAGGGGGCACTGTCCCAAACTTGTAGTGCTGGAGGCCAGGGGCCTGGTCACTGGTCACTGGTCTTCTCTGACAAGACCTCCAGGGCTGGCCCTGGCTCACTGCACTAAAATGACCTCGCTTAGTCACACCTGTTGTGCCCAGAGTTCCAGGGTTGGTAGTCTTCTACCTCTTGCTCTGGGGCTAGAGGCCTCAGTTGGCCTGCCCAGACACTATCTGCGCTAGGCTGCAATCTCCTTTTACCCAAGTGAGACAAGCCTTTCCAGAAGTCTTTGTAAGTTATCTAGGGCTGGAAAATTGTTTCACTGTCTTTCCAGAATTTGTTTAGAAGTTTGTCTTAATGTTGTTTCCAAGCAAAACTGGAGAGAGCTCAGGCAACTTCCTGGCTTTTCTCCACCATCTTTGATGCAAAAATTTTAAATAAAAATTTTAAGTAAAAAACTAGCAGAGATTATAGCACTATGCCACAAAGAAAATACCCTATGATCATGTTGGAGTTATTCCAGGAATGCAGGGCTGGTTTAATACTGGGAAAACTATAAACATAACTGACCATATCAACAAAAAAAACAACAAAAATTATATGATCACATCATTAGCAGCAAAAAAAAAGTTTTTGACAAAATATAACATCTATTTCTACTAAAAACACCAGAAAACGTAGTATAAATGAAGCTTTCCTTCAAATGGTAAATAGTAGCTATCTAAAAACCAAGAGCAAACATCACCTGTAAAGGAGATATACTAGTAGCCTTTTCAATGTTGTTGTTATTTGTCCTACTTCACATTAGGACATCAGGAAGGCGATTTTATGATTTGCAAGTGAATTGGATTTAAGTGAGGCAGTACTATGCAAAGTTACCAGCCTTAATCTCTCCTCTGGAGCCATCTAGGCCCAGTGGCAAGACATAGATCAAGATGACTAGAGATAGCCTCATAGGCAGTGGGAAAACTTGACCTTTTTAAGCTAAGGTCTTTCCCAGGTCTCAGTCTGTCTGAGGCAACACCCATTCAGTGATTAAGGCTAAGTAAGAAATGAGGCAAAGAATATCCTAGTTAAAAAAAAAAAATTAATCTGCCTCATCAGCAGGTAAGGGTATAACAACCTAAGTGAACCCAGGGAGGGGAGAGGTAGGGAGGGAAAGAAAAGGAGGAAAAGGGATGGGACATCTTTCCAACAAGATCAAGGATGAAGGATGTTCACTATTTACCATTATCATTTAGTATTATACTAGAAATACTAGCCATAGCAATAAAACAATAAAAAGCAACTGAAGAAATAAGAATAGGCAAGGAGGAAAAAAAACTATCTTTCTTTGCAGAAGATATGATGGTATACTTGGAGAACCCCTAGAGAATCAACTAATAAACTAATCAAAATAACAACTTGAGCAAAGTTGCTGGACATAATGTTAAATCTACCCCAAATCACTAGTACTTCTATGTATTACCAACAAAACCCAGCAGGAAGAGATAGAAAGAGAAATCTCATTGAGAACATCCATAGACAGCAAAAAATACTTGGGAGTCTACCTGCCAAGATACACACAGGAAACATAAGAATACAATTACAAAGCAATTTTCACACAAAGTCAGATCCAAAAAACTGAAGAAATATTAAATGTTTATAGGCAGGCTAAGCCAATAATAAAAATGACAAAACTATCTAAATTAATTTATTCAGTGCCATAGCAACTACCAAAAGATTATTTTATAGAGCTAGGAAAAAATAAAATTTATCTAGAACAAAAGGTTAAGACTTAACAAGAGAATTGATGAAAAGGTGAAGGAAGGAGGCCTAGTAGTACGAGATCTGAAACTATACTGCAAAGGGATGGTGATGGTTGTTCTTGGTGCTCAAAGAGGCCCAAATGATATCACTATGTCCAGGTATAGTATGTCCACCTGTGGCTGATTAGACCAATAGGGATTCAGAAGGCTTTACCACAGGTTAGGCACAAATAGTCCATATGAACATTTGGAGTGGAGATGTCTCTAGATTTGTGCCTCTCATGTTTCTTACAATTCTGCTCTTCTCAGAGAGCACAGCACCTTCTTTGATAAGGACAAGCCATGCTAGGCAGTCTCTGCCAGTGTCTCCCATGTCTTATAATCAATTTGAAAGTTCCTCAGAGAGACCTTTTATCACTTCTTCTAACCTCTGCATAAAAGTTCTTGCCTTATGTGAGTTCTCCATAAAAGTCTTTCAGGAAAACACACATTTGACATTAGAATAATGTGACCAGGCCATGGGAGTTGCACTCTCCGTGTTAGTCTGAATGCCTGGTAGTTCAGCTCAAGAAAAGACCTCAACGTCCAGTATCTTATCTTGCCAAGTGATCTTCAGAATTTTCCTAAGACAGTTCAAATGGAAGCAATTCAGTTTCCTGGCCTGGTGCTGGTAGACCATCTAGGTTTCACAGGCATACAAGAATGAGGTCAGCACAGTGGCTCTGTAAACTTTGATTTCTCCTTTTCTCCTATACTTTCCTTCTGAGCCTCCTAAACAATGAGCCAGCTCTGGCAATTCATGTGTCAATTTCACCATATATGTGTATATCCCTGAAAAGTATAGTGCCAAGGTAAGCGAACTCATCCACAGTGTTCAAAATTTCTCTATTGCTATAACTCATGCTTCTGTGTATGGAGGGTTTGGTGCTGGCTGGTGGAGAATCTCTTGTTTTCTTGATGTTGTCAGGCCAAAACTAGCACAAGCAGCAGATAATCCACCTATATACTCTGTTGTATCTCAGCCTCAGAGATTGTTGCATTGAATGTGCAGTATCTGCAAATGAAAAGTCACACACCAACTCTCCCTCCACTTTAGTCATGATTTGTAGGCTTTTTAAGTTAAATAATTTACTATCAGTGCAGTAGCTGACCTTGATGCTGTTTTCATCCTTGTCAAAGGTATCTGACAACATCTGCTGGAAACATCACGCTAAAAAGCATGAGAGCAAGCACACAGCCCTGCTTCAAAACATTGGTGAATGGGAAAACATGAAAAGCATCATCCATTATCCAGAACCCATACAAACATGCCATCATAGAACTGGTGTACAACAATGATGAACTTCTCTGAACAACCAAATTTTTCCATGATCTTCCATAAGCCCTCACAACTGACAGTATCGAAGACTTTGGTCAGATTGATGATTGCTGTATAAAGAACTGTTATTCTCCTGGAATTTCTTCTGGAGTTGTGCGGCAGCAAATACCATATTGACCATTTCTTGGCCATTTCTGAAGGCTTAAGGAGATGACCATCTTTCAGGTGAAGGATCAGTCTACTAAGGAGGACTCTGGCAAGAAGTACTGCCAGTAATCACTAAGAGAGAGATCCACCTGTGATTGTCATAGGCCAACCTATTTCCTTTTCCTTTATAGAGATGGACAAAGGAGTATCCTTACACTCCTGCTCCTCTTAGCATATAACCTGGAAGATTTCGGTAAACTTTGGTATAAGCAGTGGACCCCTGCTTTGCAAATTTCATCTAGAAACAAAACTAGTAGCAGGCATTTTTGCCACAGAAGAGGAGCCTAATGGTATTCAATACCTTCTTCAGCTGGAATTTTGGCCAGATAGGGAATGACTTCAACCCAAGGTACATGATCAATGGCTCCAACATTGGTTGATGGAAGTATTTTAGTCTATATCTACAGGATCATGTCCTTATCGCTAATCAATGTGGCTGTATCATTGCTGAGTAGTTGAGATGCATCATGGGTCTTTGGCCCATAAAGAACTTTCAGAGCATCATAAAAGCACTTTAGATTGTTACTTTCAGTATAAAACTGAATGTCATCTGCCTTCTTATTGAGCCAAGAATCCTGCATCACTCAAAGCTTTGCTTGTACTTTAATTTTGATGGAGTAAAAAGTTGCTGTCTTAGAAATGGAAGAACTATTCCAACGGTAAGCCCTGTGGAGTTTTTGTTTTTTTGTTTAGCCCATCTTCCAAAACGATTTACTGAGGTGCAGCCATTGAGCATGCTACAGTTTCTTGGAGCCACAGGTGAGAGTT
The DNA here is from genome assembly GCA_028658325.1 of Potorous gilbertii. Classification (NCBI taxonomy): domain Eukaryota; kingdom Metazoa; phylum Chordata; class Mammalia; order Diprotodontia; family Potoroidae; genus Potorous; species Potorous gilbertii. The sequence goes on from JAQQSK010008405.1 coordinate 12,142, forward strand.
GGGTGGCAGGTAAACAGCAAAGGTAGAAAGCAGCCCTGAAAAGAGCTCAGCCCTCATACCAGAGGTACCAGTCTTCCTAGAATACCCATATACCCCTTTGACTCAGCAATACCACTACTAGGTCTGTATCCCAAAGAGATAAAAAATAAAAAGGAAAAGGACATATGTGCATATAAATAGTTATTTACAGCAGCTCTTTTGATGGTGGCAAAGACCTGGAAACTGAGGGAATGTCCATCAATTGGGGAATGACTGAACAAATTGTGGTATATGATTTGTGATAGAATACTATTGTGCTGCAAGAAATGACAGTGGAGATGGCGTCAGAAAAACCTGGGAAGACTTATATGAACTGATGAAAAGTAAAGTGAGCAGAACATTGTACAGAGTAATAGCAATATTGTAACGATAATAGACTTAGCTACTCTAATTAATACGATTCAAGACAATTTCAAAGGACTCATGATGAAAAACGCTGTCCACCTCTAGAGAACCAGTGTAATCTGATATTAAAACATTTTTTACTTTTATCTAATAAAATATAAACATTTTATTAATTTAGCATTGCTCTCCCATTGTGGTTTGTTTACATGCTGCAATTGCTATATTGTTACTATTTTTCAAGGTTATATCCCCAGTTTTTGAAGACTTTAACATCAAAATGGGTATTTTTAAAAAGTCACAATCTTGCTAAAGCAGTGCTTTTTTAATTAGATCTGTGAATTAAATGATTAAAAAAAAATTTGATAACTATTTCAATATAATTGGTTTCCTTTGAAACCATGTGTATTTTAATTTATGCATTTAAAAACATTTTGAGAAGGGATCCCTTTAGGGGTCTATGACACAGAAAGGTTAAGAACACCTGTTCAACAATTTGAAAATATGCCCAAAGGGCAACCAAACTGTGCATACCCTTTGATCCAGCAATACCACTAGTACGTCTAGACTCCAAAAAGAACATGAAAAAGGGAAAAGGACCCACATGTACAAAAAATATTTATAGTATCTCTTTTTCTAGTGGCAAAGAATTGGAAATTGAGGGGCTGCCCATCTATTGAGAAATGGCTGAACAAGTTGTGGTACACAAATATAATGGAATAGTATTGTACTATAAGAAATGATGGATGAACAGGCAGATTTCAGAAAACTTGGAAACTTACATGAACTGAGGCTGAGTGAAGTGAGCAGGCCCAGAAGAACAATGTACGCAGTAACAGCAACACTGTAGTAACAGCAACAAGATGGCGGAGTAGAAAGACTCACCTATGCTAGGTCCGAACCCACAGCCCATAGATTTCCTGTAAAAAGAACTCCTGACAAAGTCTGGAACAGTGGAAGCCGCGCAGCAACACAGTGAAGGAGATTTCCGTTGCAGAGAGC
>JAQQSK010008407.1:0-13523 GCA_028658325.1 Potorous gilbertii
CCTACAGGACAAAAGAGAAGATGGGGTAAGGGAAGGGAGGGATGATAGAAGAGAGGGCAGGTTGGTGATAGGGGAAATAAGAATGCTCAGTGTACTGGGGTGGGGGGAGGGGACAAATGGGGAGAAAATTTGGAACCCAAAATTTTGTGAAAATGAATGTAAAAAGTTGAATAAATAAATTTACATTAAAATAAATAAGAAAGAAATATAAAGGAAATGAATTTGCTGAGTAATCGTGTCAAAGGGCCAGTTGGAAGATGTTTGTAAGTAGTGTGTATAACTGCTCTGGATGCAGCATGCAAAGGGTATAAAGGAAGGTGCAAACAGTATTAGAGACCTAGAATGCTGTTATTGCAAGTTGGAAAGAATATGAATGATGGCGACAATGACAGAAGAGTAAGAATTTCAGAGGTCCTAATGGAAGGAGGAAGACGTATATAATAGGAATTGGAGTGGGGTAGGGTTGAGATGCATAGAGACAAGAGATAGGAGTAGGAAGAGGATTTTCACCTCGAATAATAATAACTCTAAAGCATGGTTTAGGATAGTGGGACCTGAAAATTTGCTTGTCATAAGGAATTACCAGTTGTTAAGAGATATTATCCTCTAGGTCATGTAACAACTGACCACAGAATCAGTATCCATATATATTTTTTAAATGCACAAGAGCCAGGATGTCTTATTGCTTCAAAGCTTTTATTCTATAGGAAGAATAAGGTGGCAGTTCATTCCTTGGGGATAAGCTAAATTCTTGTTCTACACCTGTGTAGAAACTTCATCCCAAATAACCGTGTGCTAAATAATAGACAGAATTAAAAATGCGTTAGATTATGTAGTCCCTGTTCTCAACAAGTTACCTTGTTATTCAAAATCTGAGGAGAAAGAAGCTAAATAAACATTTAGTACAAAACTGAAGTACTTTAACAAAAATTTCATCTCCTAAGTCCTAAAATTTATTTGGTCCTGCTGAGTCTTGCGGAGTGTTTTGTTTTATGTTTTGTAATAGCAGGAAGGAATATTTTTTTAAACTTTAGATAGCACCCTGAAGGAGGATTTGGTCTTTTTTGATCAGGGTCTCTTTTGTATATCTTTAATATTTTGCACATCAGATCAGAAAAAATTTCATTTGGTAACTCTACAGGAGCATAGTAATCTTTTTTTAATTATTTGATCTCTGTTTATGGATGTAAATATCTGTAGAAATGAATGTAACTCTTCATTGACTGCTTATAGTAATCTATATGTACCTTCTATACATGGATAAAAAGCATGACCTAATTATTGCTTGTAAAAATTAAAATATTTATGCCGTGAAATGCCACATAATAAATGCCATTTGGGGGTGAATAGATCATAGACACCAATTGTAATTCGATTTTTCTAAGGGTCACCTTCTGAAATCTCTGTGATGTGACTTTACCTGTTTTAAGGTGGTTAATGATGCTGAAAACGACAGATAGCACTGTAAATTATACCCATATTGTAACACATTTTTTGTATTTATTTAAATGTGAGCAAGGCAACATAATCTTTGCAACAGTATTAAATGTTCCCCCTTCCTGGCATCATTCTCAGTAAATGATGCTTTTATTAAGCAGTTCTCAACATAATATATACATCATTTGCAACATCTATATAGGCAGAAAATGAATACTTTACAAGTCAGACTTTATTTTACAGTTGGGATTAATAACTCTCCATGATATACAATGATCTGAATAGTGAATTATCTTGGCATTAATAAACACTTTCCAAAACTACAGACAGCTTCAACTTGAGAGCACAAAAAAAAGCAACCTTTAAAGCTAATATTCTCTAGGATCCAAGGCATTTCAGTTTGGAGTATAATTCCTCATTTTTAATCCTGCTTTTTGAATGTCCTGTCTTCAAAAGCTACTACACAGGATAGAAAAGTATGCCTGAAAAATGACCCACAAATAGATGTCCACAAAATTTCACTTTGTAAAATCTAATTATAGCAACTTCTCAAATTATCTCCTTCAAGACATCATAGGGCTACCCAGCATGATATTACCCCTCCTCACCACAGTAAACACACCAAATAAACTGTAGTGGCTCACTATCACTTTCAGGATTAAATACAGAATTCTGTTTGGTATTCAAAAATATTCATATCTTGCCTCCTCCTCTCTTTACCAGGTTTTTTTATGACTTACACCTCCCCTCTCTCCAATTTAAACTTTAACCCAGGGATCCTTTATGTTCCTTGAACAAGCATGATGTAAACTTGCATATGTATGTTTGTATATATTATAGATGAATATATGATCCATATACATATATACCAATATCTTTTTGTTACATACTCTAGATATTCCAGAAATAGATTAATGAAAAATCATTAGCAGATATTCGGGAGGAATGTGTGAAATTTTTCTAAGTAATTATTAAGTATAATTTCAGTTATTACATTCATTTTTTTCGACAAATAATAAAGGTATAGATGAATCTAACACCATTTTACTAATAAGAAATCATAGATTAAATGAAAAAGGCTGGCCCTAGGCATAGTTGTTTGGTAAAGTTTGTACTTATCTAAAATCCTTAAGGGCAGGAGTTACTTTTTTGTTTGTTTTTGTATACCCAGGGCTCTCTCTCTCTCTCTCTCTCTCTCTCTCTCTCTCTCTCTGTGTGTGTGTGTGTGTGTGTGTGTGTGTGTGTGTGTGTCTAATCCTCCACCTATTCAAATACTGAGAGACGTCTCAAGAGTTACAAATATTATCTTTCAACGTAGGAATGTCAAAATTTAGAAAGTCCTTTATGATCTCTCTTCCCTGTTTACCTTTTTAAGCTTCTCTTGATTCTTGTGTTTTAAAGTCAAATTTTCTCTTCAGTTCTGGTATTTTCATCAAGAATGCTTGAAAGCCCTCTATATCATTGAATGATAACTTTTCCCTTGAAGTATTATACTCAGTTTTCCTGGGTAGGTGATTCTTGGTTTTAATACCAGTTCCTTTGACTTCTGAAATATCCTATTACAAGCCCTATGATGCCTTAATGTAAAAGTTGTCAGATTCTGTGTTCTCTTGATTGTATTTCCACATTATTTGAACTGTTGCTAGCTGCTTGCAATATTTTCTCCTTGACCTAGGAACTCTGAAATTTGACCACAATATTCCTAAGAGTTTCTCTTTCCAGGTCTCTTTCAGAGGTGATGGGTGAATTCTTTCAATATTTATTTTTTACCTCTGCTTCCAGAATATCGGGGCAGTTTCCCTTGATAATTACATGAAAAATAATGTCTAGGCTCTTTTTTTATCATTGCTTTCAAATAGTCCTGTAATTTTTAAATTGTCTCTCCTGGATCTGTTTCCAGATCAGTTGTTTTTCCAGTGTTATATTTCACATTATCTTCTCTTTTTTCATACTTTTGCTTTTGTTTTGTAATTTCTTGGTCTGTCAAACAGTCATTAGGTTCCCTCAGCTCCACTCTCATTTTTAAAGAACTTCAGTGAGCTTTTGAATCCCATGTTTAATTTGGCTGATTCTGCTTTTAAAAGCCTTCTTCTACTCATTGGTTTTTTGCAACTCTTTTCCAAATTTTGTTAGTGTATTTTTAAAGGTGTTATTTTCTTCAGCATTTTTTTGGTGGGGTTTTCTTTAGCAAGCTGCTGACTCACTTTTCAAGCTCTTCCATGGCCCAAGCCCGTTGCATATTCATTTTGGAGGTAGTGGATGCAGAAGTCTTGACTTTCTCAAACATAATGCATTGTTCTTCCTCATCTGAAAGGATGGAAGGAGACCCAAGAAAGTAACCTTCTATAATCTTACTTTTTTTCCCTTTTGGGGAGAAGCCAATTACTTGATTTCTTAATCCTTTGCAAAGAGGATAGTCCTATTGTTCTTCCTCACTCCAGGACCATGCTCAGGGCTGAGTTTCAGATCCGCTGCTCAATTCCCCCAGGGGCTTTAAGCTGAGCAGCTCCCAAAATGGAAGCTGTAGCCAGACTTGACAACTTCCATGCAGTGCTGCCACCCTGCTGCTGCCATTGCTGCCCGAGGCCTGTGCTTGGAGGAACCTTGCTCCCTTCTTCCCCAGCTGGTAAAGTCCTCTCACTGACCTTTGAATCTTTCTTTGGTGCTGGTAGGTTGAGTGATCTGAGACCCTGCCTTCTGGGGATTCTGCCCTGGAGGCCTGTTCCAGTCCTTTTCCTCCTGACGCCACATGGCTGGGACTGGACTCTGCTATGCTTACTGTCTCTTGGGATAGACATTTCCAGTTGGCTTCCATGTTACCTTTGGCTGGAGATCTCTTTGACTCTGTTGTTTTGTGACTTCTGTTGCTCTAGAATTTGTTGAGAGCCATTTTTATAGGTATTTTATGGGCTGTGGGGGAAGAGCTATAGTATGTGCATCTTTCTACTCTTCCATCTTGGATCAACAACCCACAAATTCATAAATTGTTCAGAGATGATGTCAGTTCTCAATAACCTGAGTCATTAAACCATCCATTGTTTTTCTTGTTGTCGTTCAGTTGTTTCAGTCATATCTGACTCTTTGTGACCCCATTTGGGATTTTCTTAACAAAGACACTAGAGTGATTTACCATTTCCTTCTACACCTCATTTTACAGATGAATTTCTGAGGCAAATAAGAATAAGTAACTTACCCAGAGTCACACAGCTAGTACATGTCTATGGCCAGATATTAAGATGAGTCTTCCTTCAGGTCCAGAACTTTATTCACTCTGCCACCTAACTGTCCACTGGTATCATTCATTTACATATATATATATATATATATATATATATTTTATTAAAGGTTATTTAAAGACAAGAAAACTTTGAAGACTCATTCTTTATATTGTAATGTATGCAAATATCTAAGAAAAAGATGACATCACTAGTGATACTCAGGTGATTTTAGATTCATAGATAGGAAAAAGATTGTATCATTTCTACTCATTGTATCATTTTATCAATCTACTCATTTTACCGATGAAGATACTGAAACTCAGAAAGGTTAAGGTTAACTAGCTAGCATCAGAGGTAGGGAAAAACCGCAGCTTTCTTGACCTCTATATCAATGCTTTTCTCACTACTGCACATTATATAAAATTAGTATCAACAACTTTGCCTACTCCAAGGTCATTCTCCACTGTTATATATCAGCACTGACATATTAAAATAAAATATACTGGTTAATATCCAAATAAAATATACTAGTTAATATCCATTGAGAACAGATGAAAAATTTCACTGTTGTTTTCTAAAGGGAGAAAATATATAGCAAAATAAGGGAATATTATTAAATATTAACACATTTCAAGAATGAAGATTAATACAATGATGTTTAATATTATTATTCTCCAGGATCTTTGTCATTCATGTGTTGCTTTTAGAAAAACATCTTAGTATACTCTTCTATGCCTACCTCTTCTATAAGAATATTTTTTAAAAAAGACAGAGAAAGAATGAGAGAGAGAAACCTCATTATCAGGATAACAGTATGAAAAATGTATTACATTATTAATATAATTGTTTCATTATAAACCAATAACCAAGTTTCAAAATGTGAAGTACTTAGATATTTTCATTTGCTGGATAAGAATAATTCATTACTACAGAAACATTTGTTTGGGACAATCCATTAGTGGCTTAATAGATATATTCTTGAATACCTTACTCCACAATTTCTTGGCATACTTATTCCATCTTTGGTTACCATCTATTTGCTACTTTGTTTTCTCAGCAATTTTCGTGAGGGTAGATATGGTCAGTTATATTATTTTCTTATCAACATTTTCATGTAGTTTCAGTATTTTAGATGAGGACAAGGTAATATAATTTCAGTAAAATTATTTATTTGGAATTCAATCATAAAAAGAAATTGAGAGGGGAAATGGAAGAATTAAAGGAAGGATGGAGGTTGCAAAGGAAAGGAAGAGAGAGAAAGAGAATGAATTGTAAAACATTTGACTATAATTAGGTCATGGATCTAAGGAACTAAATTCCTCCCAGTGTACCATTTGAAACTAATTTCTTATAGCTAATGCAGAGAATATTTTAGGAGAAAAATGGAACTTAGTTTGCATATAAAATTTCTTCAATACATGAAGAATTCATAATTATATTCATGTGGGCATTTTTTTCCTTTCAAGTCAACTACAATGCCTCTCATCCTTAAACAGACAGCCTTCATGAATTGCTTGGCTTTGAAAAAAATTCATCTCCTTGCAGTCCACCTTATCATGATGAGGTGCTGACTAGGTATGTTCTAGGTACATAGACTGCTACTGTAATCTATACTTAAAGTCTTTTCTACCTTGACATGATGATCCAGAACTTCTGTCTTTATTCACCAACAGCACATGCTGTTGGAAGAGAATTTTATATGAAGTTACATATTAGCATATTAAATAAAAGGCAAGTATCATTAGTTCTTTAGGAGATAATCTAAATATACATTAGGATGTTATTTACCAGGATATATCATATTAAAAAGAGATGAGTTAAAGGAATAAAACATAAAAACTGATTGCCTGCTTTCCTTGACTTCTTTCCTGGCCAATATTTGGGACCAGAATTTTATTCTAATTAAAGTGATCCATATCGTATAAATTTGTCATGGGCTTCTCTGAAAATGTGAACTAATACTTTAGTTCACTGAAAAATGCAGGGGAAAGGGTGATGTGGTTAATTTAATTAACCATAGAGTACATTTTCACAGTCACAAAAGTGATTTAAAGGTGTAAATAATATGTAATCCCTCCGTGTTTACCATTTTAAAACACACTTTTGCTTTTTTTTCATTTTAAAGCGTTTTTTACTCCATCTCAACTGCTCCCATCCACTTGAAAGAAGAAAAAAAGGAAATAAGGAACAAAGGGCAAAAAGGAATGGATGAAGGGAAAAAGAAAGAGAGGAGAGAGGACATAAGGAAGAAAAGGAGAGGGAAAAACAAAAAAAAAGCAAAGGATCAATGTGTCATATAAACACAATCAAACAAAACAGATTTTCATGTTGACCATGCTCCAAAATTAAATCTTATTCTGCTTATTAGTCCATCACCTCTCTGTCATTACATAAGTAGCATTCTTCATTAATCCTTTGGAATAATAGTTATTTAATTGATCAGAGGCCCTAAGTTTTTCAGAAATTTTTTTTACAATATTTGTTATAGATTACTCTGGTTCTTCTCACTTTACTATACCTCTATTTATACATGGTTTATTGATTGCACAATGTTTTTGACTCAAAGAGTAAAATACAACCTTAGAGATTCCTCCAACAAAGTTTCTGTCATGCATTTATTCAGATCATGAAAGATTCCTTTACAGATATAATCACTTCATTAACTTGGTTCAAAGATACCATGATTATCAATATCAATTAAGGCATAAAAAAAGATTTATTCTTACCATACATTACTTTTATGGAAAATAACTTGAGGAGAATCCAAATGGCGTCAGTTTCCATTATAGGATGTGATATTCTACATTGCACATGGTAGCAGCAATATTTTAATAATTATTAAGGGCAGCTAAGTGGTGCAGTGGATAGAGTACAGGGCCGGAAGTTAGAAAGAATCATCTTCTGGAGTTCAAATCTGTCCTCTGACAAATACTAGCTACGGAACACTGAGCAAGTCACTTAAGCCAGCTTACCTCAGTTTCCTCATCTGTAAAATGAGCTCAACAAGCAAATGGAAACAACACTTCCAGTATCTTTGCCAAGAAAACCAAAAATAGGATTAAAAAGAATTGGACATGATTGAAACAATTAAGCAGCAATGATGATGATTAACCATGAAAGATTTTGTTAACCTGATAAATATAAAAGGATTGATGACCATTCCAAAGGACTCAAGATAAAAATACTATTCACCTCCAATAAGAGAACTGATAATCTCTGAATACAGATAGGAACATATTTTTCTCACTTTAGTTTGTCTTGTTTTTTTTTTAATTTTTGCAACATGCCTACTATGGCAATATGATTTTTATGACTTCACAAATATAACTGGTATGTTATAGCTTGCCTTCTCAATAGTTGGAGGTACTTAGTGATCTGCAACCCATTATCTATCTATCTATATATATATATATATATATATATATATATATATATATATATATATATATATATATATATATATACAAGAATATATATATATGCAAGAAAAGGAAATATATCATTATAAAAAGGGGATTAATTGATTTAAAGAGTGAGTTATCACAGAGAAAATCTAAGGACTCTACTATTATCTACAGAATGTTAAAAGGCCCAGGAAAATGGTCTCCAACTCTTTGGGAAAAATCTGCTAGGAGAGGACATAAGCAATAATTGATTTTAATTAAATCCATGGATGAGTGGATTTAATCTCTACAAATAAGAGGAATACCCAATCTTATGAGATAACATTTTCCCTAAATTATCAAAATAGATATTGTATATCGTCTCATAAACAAAAATCTTACTCAGTGGCAATGTTGCAGAATTCCACAAGGGAAACATTTTTTTAACCTTTCTGAAGACAGTCTTTCAAGTAAAAAATAAAGGGACACCATCTATTATGCCTTTTTAGAGCAAGAAGTTATGATTGCTTATTTAACGCAAATTAGCCTAAAGAAATAAAAGAATTACACTAATGCCCATTCTTGTAATGCCATGATATAATTTTTATTTGCTACATAACAGGAAATAGGGCTCATTCAGTATCCTTCCCATTGATTCCAAGAAACAAACACAGGAGCTTGGAAGTGGAAGGCTATTATGTACTATGTACATTACATATATACATGCAAGCACGTGCTATTGTATTTCTACATACACACATTTGTATAAATTATATTAACACATGATACATATATGTATATGTGTGTATAGATATAGATGAAATGTGATAGATTTGGAAATATGGCTTCAAATACAGATGATATAGATAAAGCTCCTACTATTCTTAAAAAGAAATGAAGAGGTACAACTACAGAGTAAAGAACGTTCTGTATGTTATGTGCTATATTCAAATTGTTGTTTTTTTCTCTGAAACATTTTTCTCTTCCTGCCACCACTTACCCCCCAAAACCGACAACAACAAGAAACTCTTAGAAGTTTTTAAAATTATTTCCATATGGATTAAGACATGCAAGCTAAACTGTATTCCAAATGCTACCTAATTTGATTTTATCTTTTATTCCTTTTTTTAATAAGTTGAATGTCATGTTTTTTCTTTTCTTAAATTGTGTTGAATATGCTTATAAATTAATTTCTATAGCTGCTAACTTTAGATATTAGCAATGCTACTTTTGACAGCTATTACTGAATTTTACCTAATTCTTTTTATATCTCAATTCATTTCTTTAAATTTATTTTAGAATATGTTTATTCCAGCAAGTTTCTGTGTGTATGACTCCATGATTTCCTCCTATAACAGTTAAACTTCTTCTAAACAAAATTCTTTATCCTTTTCTTCAAGATTTCTCAATAATACATACCAAATATATGTTATGGTTTATTTGGTTAATATCCATTTTCAGATAAACATAACCATCTATAAATGTAAAGAAAATCTTACCTAATTCAAACTGATACTGTCACATATGTTTTGGGATTACTGAAGGTGATGGAGATGGGAAATTGCTTGCTAATTTTGAGAAACTATCTAAAGTTTCTAACTCTATCAAAAGTTTGGAATCTAGATGTGACATACACATATGTCAAAAAGTACCTTTTTCTTGAACTGCTGTGAAACCAAAATAAAAAGAATGCAATAATTATGCTGGGGGCATATAATAAGGCACCCCCTCCAAAGAAAGAAACACATTCAAGATATGAACAGTAATTGTTGAGTCAGAGAGCAACAGACCTAAGGACGGGAGAGTGGGAAATATCAAGAATGTATAGCTATCTGATCTGTTCTAGCATGCAGCCATGTAGGCAATAAAGATTCTTGAATCCTTCTGGTGACTATGTGAGCCACTATGATCTAGTGACTGCAAAATACCATGTAAGTAGAGGACAGAGAACTTAGAGACAGGAAGCAGTCTGGTCATAAGGCACAAGAGTATGAAAATGAGCCAAGAATCTAGAAAGAGAGTCAAAAAGTATAAGTCTAGGTCTTCAAATGCACTTCTTAGACCCAGTCATACTACTGAGATTTCACTTACCGATATTATGATCTGCTTCTGCAGAAACTGTGAAGAAATTTCTAGGGGTTTAGAAGGGATAAAGGAAAAAGTATTTGCCTGAAAGTAGACTTTGAAAAAAAAATCATCATTTTTTTAAAGTAGAGAAGACTATCTTAGGAAAAGTTTTGAGGATCATGGGACGAGAAACAGTGTTTTAGAGAAACAATATAAGATGAATGACTTAGGTAGGAATAATGCTAATGTTTAAAAAATAATTTCAAAAAATTTCAAGCAGCTCATTATATAGAAAATACATATTTAAAAATTAAATTTAAAAAAATTAAAAAATATTAATGGAGGCAGCTAGGTGACATAATCCATAGAATAAGGGGCCTGGACTCAGGAACACAAGTTGAAATCTGGATTCAAACGTTTACTAACTATCTGAGATTGGGCAAGTCACTTAGCTCTATTTGCCTTAGTTTCTTCACCTGTTAAATGAACATAAAAATGGGAGCCATGTTGCAGGCTTGTTGTGAAAATCAAATGATGGAATATTTTATTTTATGTAGAATATTTTATGCATTATATTCAAGTGCTACTGGTGATGATAATGTATATTGATGGATCATGTCCCCAGATTATTGATCCAGCGATGCATATCAGCACCATTGGTTGCCTTCAATTGTCATTTTTATTCTTGTGTTTGTAGTTATTTGGTACTCCTTTGAGTGACTATCAATATCATTTATGATGCTATCCAGAACACTTCAATGTGAATCTAAACAGAAATGTCTAGATAATTTTACTCCATGGAAGGAATAGATTATTTTTTTCCCATTTGAATTCTTGACATTACCAGACCTCTAGGACAAGTATGTCTCACTATTTCTGATATTTTTTAATCTACATATTGGGTAAGTATATGGTCTGCTCAAGATTATAATACTAGAAATTCTGCCTATGCTATTTTCATACCTTCCTCAAGTAGGGCAGTGTAAACTACTCTCATATTTTATAGAGAAAAGAAAATTGGCCTATGAATACATAGTAATTGATATCTTCTAAATGTTCTGTTTTAGGTGATTCTTGGTTTTAGTCCTAGTTCCTTTGACTTCTGGAATAACATACTCTAAGCCCTTCAGTCCCTTAATGTAGAAACTGGCAGATTCTGTGTTATCCTGATTTTATTTCCACAATATTCGATTTTTTTTCTAGATGCTTACAATATTTTCTCCTTGATTTGGGGACTCTGAAATTTGGCTACAATATTCCTAGGAGTTTCCCTTTTTCAGTCTCTTTCAGCAGGTGATTGGTGGATTCTTTCAATATTTATTTTTCCTTCTGGTCCTAGAATACCAGGGCAGTTTTCCTTGATAATTTCATGAAAGGTGATGTCTAGGTTATTTTTTGATCATGGCTTTCATGTAGTCCCATAATTTTTAAATTGCCTCTCTTGGATCTATTTTCCAATGAGATATTTCACATTGTCTTTCATTCTTTCATTCTTCTGGTTTTGTTTTCTAATTTCTTGGTTTCTTATAAAGTCATTAGCTTCCATCTATTCTATTCTAATTTATAAGAACTATTTTCTTCAGTGAGTTGTTGAAACTCCTTTGCCATCTGGCCAATTCTGCTCTTTAGAGCATTTTTTCTCCTCATTGTCTTTTTAAGCCTCTTTTGCCATTTGATTAGTCAATATTTTAAGCTATTAATTTGTTCAGCATTTTTTTTGCATCTTCTTTAGCAAGTTGTTGACTTGCTTTTCATGGTTTTCTTGCATTGCTCTCATTTCTCTTCCCAATTTTTCCTCCACCTCTCTTACTTGATTCACAAAATACTTTTTGATTTCTTCCATGGTCTAAGAATATTGCATATTTATTTTTGAGGTTTTGCCTCCAGAAGTCTTGACTTTTAAATCTTTATCTGAAGATCTAAATTGTTACTCTTCATCTGAAAGGATGGAAGGAACTATCTGCTCACCAAGAAAGTAACCTTCTATTGTCTTATTCTTTTTTCCCTTTTGGGGACATTTTCCCAGCCAGTTACTTGACTTTTGAATTGTTTGTCAGGGCTGAACTCAGGGTTAAGATTCAGATCAGTGTTTCAATTACCCCAGGGGCTTTAGCAGAGATCTCTCATAGGTGCAACTCAGGGTTGAGATTCAGATTAGCTGCTCAATTCCTCCATGGGATCTAGGCGGAGGGCTCTAAAAAATGGAAGCTGCTGCTCGTAGGGTTCCAAACTGAGCTCCCCTCTCCTGGGAGAAGGGGTCCTTCTACTGACTTTTGAAGCTGTTTGTGCATTGAGCAATTTGGGAACTGGTACTGCTGTTCAGGGTCTTGTCCCTGCCACATCATTCTGCACTCTGAGAAGTTTAGTGATTTTTCCCTTGACAAGCAAATAGTAAATGTCTGACCTAGGATTTTGACCTAGGTCTTTTAATGGAAGCTTAGTCACAATGTTGTAACAACTACTATTATGAGCATTGTCTCCTTTGTCTAGGGTTGATTGCAGGGACAAATCAATTTAGTACCATATTCTAATCCCTGTACTTAGCACAAAGGGTATAAGGTGTTTGTTTGTTTGTTTTTTTAATGAAAATCTCTGATTTAGAATAAGATTACATTCTATCTCGGGACACATAACTGTTTAAGGATCTATGATTTTCTTTGCATTATGTTAACTCAAATTGCAGCTTATAAGAATCCGAATTATAGCTGTTTTCTCTATTTTCAACCTAGGTGGAACTTTTCATGCTCACTTACTAAAATATTTTATGAGGACAAATTTATGAAGTCTCATGTGTCTACCGGGCAACTGACATTTCTCATTACCTTGTGAAAGGGAGAAAATCGGTGGATAAGAAGTGAGGTTGTCCTACAAATCAGAATTAGAATTAAAGTCAAACTTTACAGGAAATAAATATTCCCTAGAGATACATCTGTATTAAGTAACTTGTCTGTCCCTTGGAGAAGTGCTAAAATATCTATCCAGTAGATATTTTCAATGTACACAAAAATGAAAAAAGACAATAATCATTTTTTTCTCTTTCTTCTTCAATATGAGAGATTTGTAGGCTGATGAAATTTTGCTCAAAGTTCTGTAATGAATGGAATTTGTCCAACCACTATGAAATTCCATAAAATTGTTATTATTTCATCATGTAGTAATTTTATCCTTTCAGTGAAAGTAATAACTTTAATAATATATTTAATTATAAATGCCTGATTAGAAATTATCAATTTTTTTCTTTTTAAACTTCATTTAAAATATTATCCATATCAAAGAATCACCATGATGTAAGTAGTATTGTAACATTTTAAAACATTGTTTGGTTTAGAAGGATAAACGAAAGAGAATTGGAATAGATATACCAAATTGCACAAAAAATAACTAAATAACTCAATAAATCAATAACTCAACAAGAGTT
>JAQQSK010008408.1:0-13523 GCA_028658325.1 Potorous gilbertii
ATATATATATATATATATATATATATATATATATATACTCTATATTACAGATATAGAAACTGAGACTCCTAGAGGTTAAGTGGTTTGACCATGGTCACACAGATATTAAATATCAGAGGCAGGATTTGAACCTTGATCTTCCTAACTCCAAGTCTTGCACTTTATCAGCCACACCACAGTGTCCTTCAAAATACCATGTTGGAGCACTAATGACCTTGAGTTCTTTAAAACAATGCTAATAGAGCACAAACTTGTGTAGATTGTGCGAAGTAGGAAAGGCGTTGAGTCTGGAACAATGGATAAACTGCTGTATCTATTGTCCAAGGATAGGTGTAGCCAACTTCAGAGAGGTTCATCACTAGTTGTTTGAAGGATGATGAATTTTTTTAGTCCCAACAACCCCTTAAGGACTGTGCACTAGATTTTCAAAGGGTCATTAAATATATTTGGAAAAGAACTACTTAGATTGAATAAATCATGTATCCTTGAAGAATTTAAGTGGAAGAAAGTATCCAATATGGAGGAAATCCCACGCACGGATTGGGCATTGCTGTTCTTTAATCACATTCATCTTGTCCCGCTTACTAGAAAGTATGCTGCTCGAGGACAGGGACTCTGCTATCAACTTAGTTTTCCCCCTTATATTAAATGAGAGAATATGTATAACGTACTTTATAAACATTAAAGCCAGTTATTATTAATGCCAGGTACTATTATTGATAATGGTCATTAAGTGAGTGTAATTTATTGTCCTATCATTTATTGTCCTATCATCTGGCCATAGATGACCAATCCATATCGAATGGAAGGAGATGTGGTTAAAAGAACCTTGTCTAAGAGGTCAAGAGTTCTGATTTCTAGTCATAACTGTGGCACTAACTCATTGAGGGACTCTGAATAAATCATTGAGGCTATTGGTAAAATACAGTTAATTTATCCCTCCGTAAACTGGGGGAGAACAGCACTTAACCTTAACACCTTCTTCCCTCTTCCTTGTCCTTGTAGGTGGATTTAGCATAGAACCAGAGGTGACACTTTTTATTAACTTGTTTTTAAAAATATTTCTCCTGAGCACTTGTTACTTCATTAAAGCGAGTTTTAAGATACCTTTAGCTGGAGTAGGTCAGTGCTGAGTGCTAAGGACCCTGAAATACTTAGGCAAAGTCTCGATATCCTCAAATGATTCTTGCAGGAAAATAGCCCCATTACTGCAAATTACTGGCAGACTTTTAGAGAACCAACTCACCTTTGTTGGGCTTGTCAGGGTGTGTGAATGCATTTCCTGATTGGTTTGTTGGAGATGAATAAGTTGCTTTTTTGGGGAGATATAATTTTGTCTCCTATTTACTTTATGAGGTTGGGTAGAGAAATAGTTTTGGGGATGTGCATAAAAGGTGGGGGTTGGGGCAGAAAGTTCAAGTATAAAACAAAAAAAATACTCCTTCCTCTCCTTCCCCTCGCCCCCAAACAACAGGGAAAACTACCTGACAGGTCTGAGAAAAAAAAAAACACCCAGCATATGGCACCTGTGTGCTGGACAAGGTTGGTTTTTGCCCCCAACAGTAGATTTATAGTGTTGAAAGCTCTAGAGGAGGAGTCAGGTGCTACCAATTTCATTTGGAGGTATTCAGTCTAGGATATTGCTCCATTTCTTCTTACCGTGAGTAATGAGAAATTCCTGGGAGGCAAGTGAGAAAGCTGTTTTATGGATTTATTTTTGTTTATTTTCTCGTTGATTCACTCCTTCAACTCCTTTTACAAATGAGTTCCTCTGTGACTGTAATTCCCTGACTTGTTCCGTGGACACTCCATGCTCGTTTCTGCTTTTTCCCTTTTTCCCATCCCCTGTAATGCTTCTTCTCCCTTCCCTTTCACCTCTCCCTGTCCAAATCCTACTCAGTTCCTCAACACTTGGGCCCACCTCTTCCACAGAGCCTTCTGTAAGATGACACATAGACAAGTGGATAGGAAGTTGGGCTTGGGGGTGAGAAAGAACTAGGTTTGAATCTCACTTCAGACCTAACTGTTGTGCCCCCAGGCAAATTATTGAACCCTTCTAGGCTTCCTTTTCCTTATCTGTAAAATAAGAAGGCATTGGACTCAATGACTTCTAAAGCCCCTTTCAGTTCTAATATTTGTGATTCTACGATTTTGACTACCTTACATCTCAATGTTTCTCCCCACCTTAGGACTCTGACAGCACATATCATTTTTACAAATCAATTTAGCGCTTAATTATTCATTTACATTGCCTAATACTGTTTACTTGTTGTTTCATGCATGCATTTTGTCTCCTCAGTGAGTAGTGGACACTTCTTTAGGGCAGGGCTCATCTTTTTTCTTCATCTCTGGCACTAAGCAGAATGATGAACACATAGGGTCAGGTCAGGCAATACGTTAAAAATCTATAGTCATGGTGTCATCATGAAAAAGTACTGCAAGCAAGAACCCTGAATTCTAATCCTGCCTCTGAAGCTAGTCATATAACCTTGGGCACATCACTTTCTATGGGTCTCAGATGTTCTGAGTTAAAGTGCTCATTCTGTCTCACTAGCTATGTGGACCCTGGCACACTACTTAACTTCTCTCACCCTTCATTTCCCTATTTATAAAATAGGAATGAGGCTATTCATTCCATTTACCTCCCAGGGTTATTGGGATGAAAGTGCTTTGTAACCTATGAAGTACTACAGAAATGGGCTGTTTACATTGTTGCTATGAGAGGTACTTTCCTAGCTCACTTCTATAAATCTCTGCATGCATAAGAATCATTTCTTTGTCTCTAATGGATCACTCAGGGCATCTAAGTGGTGTAGTGGATAGAGTGCCAGGCCTGAAATCAGAAAAGACCTGAGTTCGTCTAGTCTCCAACACTTATTAGCTGTGTGACCCTTGGCAAGTCACGTAACCTTGTTTGTCTCAGATTCCTCATCTATAAAATGAACTGATGAAGGAAATGGCAAAGCATTCCAGTATCTCTGCCAAGAAAACCCCCGAAAGGAGTCACAAAGAGTCACAGACATCACTGAAAAATGATTCAACAATTGATTACTCATTCATCCCTAAGAATCCATCAGTGGCACTATAGTTCACAGAGAGTTGGGCCTGGAGTCGGGAAGTTCCGAGTTCAAACACACTAGCTAAGTGACCTTTGGCAAATCACTTAACCTTTCTCAGCTACAGTGTCCTTAATGGCAAAATGGGAGTAATACCCACTTCACAAGATTGTTGTGAGGATCAGATGGTAATACTTACAAAGTCTTTAGTATAGTACTTTGGCATATAGTAGGTGCTTAATAAATGCTTATTCCTTCTCCTCCCACCTCAAGTAAGGAAAATATCAGGGGGTTCAAGACATGTTATCAGATTTGTCATTGCTTGATCTTCAGTTTGGACTTCAAAGAGCATTCAATGCCATAATTTAGTTCAATAGTTTATTTTGATTAATTAGTCAGTAAATGTTTAAGATTCTTGTATGTGCCAGGCACTACTATTTATTGAGCATTGACTGCATGCTTGACCTTCTTTTAAGAAGAGAAATATGCCTACAAAGAGCTTGCAGTCTAGTTGATGAGAAAAGAAGTAAAAGTAAGAAACAAAACAAGTAGAATTTCAAAGTGCCCTATGGTACAGTGCTCCACCTGTAAATGACAGAGGAGATCAGACAATCAGTGAGTCTCTGGGAGGCTTTGCAGAGGTCACAGAAACTGACCAAGGTTTGGAAGGTTTCCAAAAATTTGGACAAGAAAAAAGGAGGAAAATTATAAGAGAACAGGCAATTTTGATACAGCTCTATGTCATGAACAGAGCATCAACCATAAAGGCAAGAAAGCCTGTGTTCAGATTCTAACTTAGACATGTAATGGCTTTGTGATCCTGGACAGATAAAGCAAAGACCTCTCTGTAGCTCAGTTTCCTCATTTGTAATATGTAGGAGGGAGAGGAATAGATGACTTCTAGGGTTTCTTTCAGCTTTAGGTTTATGATCCTACTATCCTATACTTTTTAATATCCAAGTCATGTATCCATTTTGAGTTTTTGTTGCATATAGTATAAGTTGTTGGTCTAAACCTAATTTTTGCCAAATGGCATTGTAGTTTCCCTAGCTTTTCATGTCAGACAGGGAATTCTTTCTCAGGCCATTCATTCATTCATCTATTTCTTTATTCACTTATTTGTTTGTTCATTTATTTAACACTGGCTTATTGAGTTCAGCTAATTCTTATTCTTTTGTGTTTGATCTGTTCCTTTCACTTTAAAATTTTTAACTTCTACCAAATAGTTTTGATGGTTATACCTTTATAACATGGTTTGAGTCTGGCTGTACTATTCCTTCTTCATTCCAATTTTTAAATCATTTATTTCCCCTGAGATTTTTAGATTCTTTTCTCCTCCATATGAAATTTGTTCTTATTAATTTTTTTTACATATCCACTAGGTAATTTTACTGATATAGTAATGTCTATCAATTGATATTGGCAGAATTACCATTTTTATTATAGTGACCCAACCCAGTATATTACTCCAATTACATATTATTCCAATTATTTAATTTGTTCATGATATCTTTAATGATTGTTTTGTAATTGTTTCTATATAGCTATTAAGTATACTTTGGTAGACTGATCTCCAGAATACTTTATGCATTTTATGGAGATCTTGTATTTTCTTGAAGTTTCTGTCATATAATTTGTTTTACAATCCTTCATCATGCAAAGTACTGTGTAATAGTAGGGACAACTCTGAACTTTGAGTCAGAAATGTAGATAAGTTGAGTTAATTTAATGTTCTGATCTCAAGAAACTCACCTTTCTGGTCTAAGATTCCTGACCTGTAAAACAAAGAATCTGGGTTCAATGTTCCCCAACATCCTTTCCAGCTCAATTACTCCATGGATATATTTTTCCTCCTGGTATGTGAAGGTAAAACTTTGTTTCCAGATGTTCCCAGAAAGTTTGTGTAGCCTGTTTGGACCTTGTATGGACTACTTGGGTGTCTACCTTAATAATGTCATGTCTTTAGGATTTTAGACTTAAACAGGGAGGCTTTACCTGGGGTTCATGGATTTTTCCTCTAAATCCCCAAAATGTCTATGAATGTGAAATGTATATCTGTATTTCAATGTAATTAGAATTTATGCGACTATATGCATTTGGAAACATTATTCTTAGAAGGGATCTATGGATTTCACTAGACTACCACAGTGGTCCAAGACACAAAAAAGGTAAAGAAGCCCTGCTCTAGATTTCAAATATTCCTGTAATCGCCAGTGCTTCTAACAAACCCTATTACTTGCTGTCACAATTACTTCTAATCCCCTCCCCCCAATACATCCTCTTCACTCCTATTTGGCAGCATCTTGAGGATTTTCATGGAGGAAAAGTTGTTCCTTTATCATAGCAGAAGAGGAATGTTATTGAGAATGAAATCTATCCTCCCTGGGGTACTGAGGCAGTCATCTTGAGAGAGAGAGAAAGTATTTCTATAATCCCTCTTCTCCAGGTGTTAAGGAGACTGAAAGACCAGCTTTGGAGGTTCACTTATACAAAAGGCACCATTGCCTCTTGGCAAACTTGAATTAGTCACTTGTGTAGAAACCAAATCTCCCATTCTGGTGAGGAGCCAGGAGCTCCTGGACATGGCTCTTCCCAAGCGGGGCTGTACCTGGCTTTCCATTGTGCAGACAATATCTTGGATTTGGTAGTTCACTGTCACCTACGTTTGCCAGAGTTTTTAGATCTCAACCACTGTCTGTGGTTTCTGCCTCTCATCTTCATAATCCCTCTATCTGCACATTTCAGACGCAGCTCACTCTACACACATAAATCAATGAATACTCATCCTGCATCCATTATGTGCAGAGGCTTCTGCTGGGAACTGGGGTCGGGGAGGAGCACATAAAGGGATGATTAAAACCCAGTCCCTGCCCTCAAAGAGCTCATAGTCACACGTGTGGCAGGGGGTGAGAATGCAAATAACTGATACAAAACAGCATCAGAAGAAAGCTATGAGAGGTCAGAGTTTTAAAAGTAGAAGAGATCATTCTCAGCTGGGGACTGGGCTGGAATGAGGGATGATTTCCCAAAGGAGGTTGAATTTGAGTTAGGATTTATGAGGTGGAAATAAGGGGGAAGGAACAAAGGTTCAGAGGTAAGAAAGTACATAGAAAACTTTGCAAGGATACTATACATCTTCAGTTACCTTGGAGGCTTGTCATGTGAAAGAAGGCACAGGCTTCTTTGTGGTTTCAGAGGGAAGTCAATCTGTCAACAAGGATTGAGGTTTTGCCAAGTGCCAGGCACTGTGCTCAGCATTGGAAATTCAAAGAAAGGCAGACATCTAGTCAGTCTTCTGAAGTAGCTTCCGTCCTAATGAGAAAAACAACATGAAGATAGCTATGTATGTACAAGATATATACATGGTAAATAAATGAAGATAATCCCTAAGGGAAGGCACAGGAAAAGGACTTTCTGCCAAAGGTGGCATTTGATTTGAGTCTTTAAGGAAGGCAGGAAAGTTAAGAGGCAAAGGTGAGGAGAGAGAGCATTTGGGGCCAGCCAGTATAGGAGGTGGGAAATGGGAATGTCGTATGCATGGAACAGCATGAAGGCAAAATTGTAGTTTGTGGAGAAAAGTTATCTGTAATAAGATTGGAAAGGCAGGAAGAGGTAGATGATCACTTGGTAGGGAAGCTACAAAGAAGATATCTATACTTGGAGACTGGACTATAAATAGATTGTAAGGTCTCTTCCGGCTCTGAGATTCCATCATTAAGAAAGTAGGTACATAAAAATGAGTAAGGTGGGTAGCATATTATACCAAAAATTCACTGGTCTAGAAGATCTAGGAGATCTCATTTTGCATTTGGTGCTAAGGCCCCCCTTTTTTTTTACCTTTTCTCTATTTCTTGCTGTACTGTCAGGTCAGATATAGCTTCATATAGAGGGCAATGCTTGAATTGGGCTTTTAAGGATGGATAGGAATTTAGCAAGTGATTGGAGGATGAAAAGAATTCTAGATTAAGGAAAAAACATTATACAGGCCTAGCAATTATTTGGAATTCACCACAAAAAGTTTTAAGTGGCTTTATGTTTAAGGTACAGTTCTAGGCACAAAAAAGAAGTAGTTTTTGAGAATATTACATTCTACAGGCAAAGTACCACATGTGTATAGCTAAGTAAATGTAAAGTAATTTAAGGTAGAGAACATTAACACCTGGAGGAAGATATCAGGGAATGCTTTGTGGATGTGGTGGCACCTAAACAGAGATGCAATCCTGATTCTGCCAGGTAGTGGTCAGAAAGGTATTCTTTTGGCACAATCATGGAGGTTGGAGATAGAATAAATTCCATGACCAAGTATAGAAATCTCCTTTATATTTCCCTACTAAGTGATCATCTACCTCTTCTTACTTTTCCAATCTTATTACAGATAATTTTTCTCCACAAACTACAATTTTTATTTCATGCTGTTCCATGCGTACAACATTCCCATTTCCCACCTCCTATACTAGCTGGCCCCAGATGCCTGGAATGCTCTCTCTCCTCTCCTCTGCCTCTTAGCATTCCTGCCTTCCCTCAAGACTCAAATCAAATGCCACTTTGGCAGAAAATTTTTCTTGTTATCTTCATTTTCCATGCCTTCCTTTAGGGATTATCTTCATTTATTTACCATGTATATATCTTATACATGGTATAAGATAGCTTTCTTCATGTTGTTTCTCTCATTAGATTATGAGCTACTTGAGAAGATAGAGTATATTTCTGCCTTTCTGTGAATTTCCATTGCTGGGCACAGTGCCTGGCACGTGGTAAAGACTAAATCCTTGTTGACAGACTGATTTTCCTCTTTGGCTGGATTGTAGAGTGTCTAAAGGGTACGTGAATTGAAACTGGAAAACTATTGGAACTAGACTGTGATGGGCCATAAATGCCAGATTAAGGAGGCTTGTTTTGAGAAGAATATCATGGGTCAGACATTTTTTTGGAAGATTCTTTTTGAACTGTACAACTGATTGGACAAAAGATAGCCTAGGAGTAAATAGACTGATGAGGAACACATTTTAATAGTCTAGATAAGAGGTGATGAAGGCCTGAATGAAGATGATAGCTTCACAAATGCAGAGGACAAGATGGAGAAACATGAAATGTTACAAGAGTAGAATTGACAGAACTTCAATAGATGTGGGTGTGGGGAGAGGGAAGACTCAACAGTGGCTGTGAGATTATGAACCTCATGGCTCAGAGCATGATGGTGGTCTCAACAAGAATGGGAAACTTTGGAAGAGGAGAAGGTTTAGGAGAAAAAATGGCCTCTTTCATTTTGGACCTGTTCAATTGGAGATTTTATTGTAATGGACATCTAGGTATAAATAGGAGTACTATTTTGGGGAAATTCTTTTTCAAGATTATTTTCTCATTCTAGCCTCTAAGACTGTACTGTTATTTCATCTACATTATAGCTATAAAAGGGAAATTTAGGAGTTGTTGGTTACCATTTTGCATCGTTCTTGATTTATAGGTAAGTTTGTGGCAAGCATATATCACACATGCTTAAATGTGCAAAATGAGACGTCACGAAAGGATATTAGTCTGCACGGAAAAAGGTTGCCTTAGGATGAGAAATTTAGCACTGCCAAATTGCCAGAACATTTGGCAAATCAGGAAATCAGTTTCAGCTTTAATTGCCTTGCTGTGGGACCTAAAATAGATCACTTTGCTTTTATGAGCCTCAGTTACTTTACCTTTAAAATGGGGCTAATGATACCTGACCTACATGATCTCAGAAAGGGGCCAGGTATTATAATAGGAATAAAAACACATGAATGTTATAAAGCATCATGCAAATGTAATGAGTTATTGCTACAATTATTAATGCTGTCTACTGCTTCTAAATAACCCAGTTGAACCAAAATAGGGATTGTGTTTCTTTTAACATGATTTGTGTTGCTGCATTTCTGATATTTTAGTCTCTGTCTGGGTCACTAAGTCTTATGCAGCTACTCTCTTATTGTAATTAATTTTTGAGGTGGGAAGCTATGTATTATTTCATACGTAGAGGTGAACCTGCCTTTATTCTGTCCCTACTTTCTGCCCCTCCCTGACCCAGAAAGTGATTGCACAGTGAAGGAAGACCTGGTCAATTTTTATTTTGCTTCTTTTTTTCTCTCAAGGATAACGATTTTTGAAACTGGAAATGACTGAATAAAAAAGGATAATAGAGGCCTGAATAGAGGTGATTACTTTGCTTACCTTCATGAGTTTAAACCATGTGGCCCCAGTGAACTAAATCCTTGGAAAATGAAAGAACTGACCATTAAGCCATTGTCAGTAATCAAATCTGATATCAATCAGCAGGCATTCATTGAGCACCGACTATGTGCCAGACACTGTGCAACGCAGTAGGGCTATAAATACAATGAAAGGAATCGTTCCTACTTAACAGAGAACTTATATTCCAATGGGGAGGATAACATACTTGCCATTAGTATACACATATACAGTTAGTACATATGTAAGCATATACAAAATAAATATGAAGACATAAATACAAACATAGAAAGTAGTTAGATACAAGTAGTTAGGGAGAGAAGGCACTTGCTGCTGGGTGAATCAGGAATGGCTTCATTCAGAAGGCTGTGCTTGAACTGGATCTTAAAAGAAGAAAGGGATTATTCTGTGAGGCAGAGGAAAGGAGGGAGTACATTTCAGGCATGAGAGATGGCCAGGAAAGAGACTGGGAGAAAAGAGATGAAGTTTTATGAAGAAAAGAGAGAAGACCAGTTTGATTGGCTCTGAGAGTTTGGGGGGAACGGTAAAGTACAATGAGAAAGGAAAGATAGGTTAGGTCAGGTTTCCCTATCTGCTGTACAACACTGCCTGTAGTCTTCTTAGGTTCAAAAAGTAACTTTACACATTTGAATTGGGAAGGTATAGTTAAATATCTGAAAAAGGTCTTGGTTTTTCATTTTAAGTTTTTTTAAAAAATTTTTAAAATTCAACATGGGACAGCTAATGGATAGTGTGCCAGGCCTGGAGTCAGGAAGACCTGAGTTCAAATCCAGCCTCAGACACTAGCTGTGTGACTCTAAGCAAATCACTTAACCCTGTTTGTCTCAGTTTCCTTATCTGTAAAGTGAGCTGGAGAAGAAAATGGTAAACCACTCTAATACCTTTGCCAAGAAAACCCCAAGTGAGGTCATGAAGGTTCATACATGACTGAAACAATTGAACAAAAGTTGAACACGAGTCAACAATGTGGTAGAAAACCAAGGAAAATAAATACAATTTTGGCATGCATTAAGAGGTATCTAACAAGAAGGAGGTGACTGTCCCTAGTTGGACCACATTTGGAATACTGTGTTCAATTCTCGGGTTAGTACTGAGAACGTTGGGTACCTAAGTTCAGGAAGGGAATTGGTAGGCTGAAGAGCATCCCAGAGGAAGGTGACCATGATGATGAAGAGCCTCGATTTAATGATAGATTGAAGGACCTGGAAATATTTAGCCTGGAAGAGAGGTGACTCCAGGAAAAAGACATGATAGTTGCCTTTGAGTAATTAAAGGCCTTTTGCATCAAGTAGGTACTAGATAAGTCAGACTGAACCTAGAGGGCAGAACCAGGAACCTTGGGTGAAAGTTGCGAAGAGACAGTTTTAGACTTGTCAGAAAGCAGACAAGGAAACAAGGACTCAAAAATACTTTCTAACAGGGCTATCAGAAAGTGAGGAGTCTCCTTCAGTGGAAGTTTTCAAGCAAAAGTTGGATGACCCCTTGTTGGGTAGGTTGTGGTGCAGTTACTTTTGGAGGTTTTTTTTTGAAGAAAATGGTCACTGAGTCACCTTCCAGCTCTCAAATTCTGTGAAAAGAGTGGGACTTCAGTCACCACAGATCTATCGCTTCTGCTGGATAAAAACCCAAAGCTCATCTTCGGAGAATGAGTCAGTGGACTCATGCAGAAGAGAGAATGTTTTTATTTATTAAGTATTAACATTGAAAATTATTCGGCTACTTTCCTCTCAGAAGCTAAAAGTCCACTCATTTTTCAGTAGAACAAGAAATTTCAGTCTCTTGCTCCCTCATATTTGAAGTTAGGGATTCCTGTATCTATCCATTGGTCTGTTGTAGAAATTTTACCTTCTTTTGCAGGAGGTCTGGTTTTTAATACTTTGCTCACAAAAATTGCTATGTGAACTGAGAATGCAGCCTACTACAGTTAAAAGACCTGGCTCTGGACTCAGGAAACTAGATTTTGTCCAAGTAGTTGTGTGCCCTTGAGTAAGTCACTTTTTTGAGGGTCTCAGTTTCTTTATCTGTCTGATGAGGGATTTGGACCGACTAACTTCTAAGATCCCAGTCATTTCTGTATTGGGGATCTTGTAATGACGTTTAGGGTTCTTTTAGGCTCAGATATTCTGTGCTTTTTACTCACAGATCCCTTCCAGATATGGCATGACATTCTGTCTTCTAATGTCCTATTTCATTCTGACATTTTATGATTCTGTCTCTTAGACTTGTATAGGGGCAGCTAGGTCATGCCATAATGCATAGAGCACTGGACCTGGAGTCAAAATGATCTAAGTTCAAATTCAGTCTCAGACATTTCCTAGCTGTGTGAACCTGAAAAGTCACGTAACTTCTTGTTTGCCTTAGCTGACTCAACTGTAAAATGGGGTAATAACAGCACTTACCTCACAGGGTGGTTGTGAGAGTCAAATGAGACAATATTTGTAAGGAGCTTAGCACAGTGCCTGGAACATCATAGGTGTAATATAAATACTTATTCCCCATTTCCTTTCTTTTTATATGTAATACACCTGCAGAGGTAGAAGGAAAAAGACTATGAAGATATATATATATACACATATACATATCACAATGCAATCCATATAAGTATATATGTGTTGCAATAATGCACATGACACACATGTGTCACATATACATATGCATGCACATGCACATACATATATGTATATACATGCATAGATACATATGCATGCATATACATGCACATACATATACATATGTATGTATACACACACTCATACACATATATTAGGCCTTAATATGAGATTTGGACCCTCATTAGTGTCAGACTTTGTTTTCCAACTGTGTTAATCAATTTACTCAGTAGGATCCAGCAAAACATAAAAACCATATCCTTCCAGCATCCCAAGTAATTTTATGAGCCTTGAAGCCTTGTCCTTCCAGCTGCCAGACTCTTCTCTTGCCAAGGCTAGAACTTGTGCTGCATTATTAGTATCTCAGTACACAGATGGACTGGGTCTTGTTGCATTCCACTTGAACAAACTGATCTTCATTTGCAGGGGTTTATGCTGGAATAAAAAGTTAGTAGCATTCCCCTTGAAAAACTTAATACTTTCAGTTCAGTTCTCTACTTCTCCATCTTCCAACTTTTTGTAATTTGTTTGTGACTTCTTTTTTCATTTCTTGAAGCCATTTCCATTTCATAGTGTCAGCAGATTACCAGGCTTTCCATCTGACAGTGAACTAGAGACTCACTCCTACCCTCTCAGATATCATCAAACATTATTTATGTGAGAGACAGAAAGACTTTTGTATAGAACTAATTGCAATCTTTTATATTTGAAGCACCCTTACGTGGATGAGGGGGTAGATTTGTTCTGTCTCCAAAGAGCAGAACAGAGACTAGATGAAAGTTACCAAGAGGTAAGTTTCTAGTCCATGTAAGGAATCATTTATATTCAAGAATTAGAATGGAAGCAGTAGTAACTTTCTTGTCTTTGGAATTGTTCCAGTGGAGAATGAATGATGTTATAAAGGAGATCTTATAGAAGATATTCCTGTGTTAGGTAAGTTAGACTTCTAAAGTCCCTTTTAACACTTGAATTCTATGATTATGAAAGGATTTATGTAGAAATAAACAGAGGAATAAGGATAGGGGATAAAGGTATGGGGTATGATAGAATTGAGTTCTAATCCTGACTTTGCTATTAACTATCTTTATATTACATATTTCATGGCCTCTCCAAGGTCTCAGGTTCCTAGTCAGCAAAATGAAGGTGTTGCTTTAAATTATTACTAACATACAAATTCTTTAAAAAATATTATTCAATTTTATATTTCTATGCAATGGAATTTCAGACATTAAAAAGCCTGTACAACATTAATGTCCACGTTCATTTTCTATTATCAGAACATATCACTGTTTGGTGGGGTGGCAGGAGAAAGGAATCTTTTACCTTCCACAACAGACAAAAATATTAAGACTAGTAAATAGAGAAAAAAATTGTTGAGGGATTTGATACTTGAGGTACACGTGCTAAGATGGTACCCAACTTTTGCTTTGAAGTGATCACACAGAATAAGCATGATTTCGTCAATAAAAGATCATGCCAAATTAAACAAATTTCCTTTTTTTTGTTAGGGTTACCACATGGTAACAAAATGTCATAGAGTAGCAAAATGTCATAGAAAAAGCATACCTAGATTTCAGCAATGCATTTCATGATATCTCAAATGCCATGCTTTGCAGACAAGATG
>JAQQSK010008409.1:0-13523 GCA_028658325.1 Potorous gilbertii
CTGGGCTCTCTGGAACAGAAATCTCCTCTACTCCATTGTTGTGTGGCTTCCTCTGCTCCAGAATTTGTTGGGAATTCTTTTTCACAGGTATTTTATGGACTGTGGGTTGGAACTAGCATATGTGGATCTTTCTACTCTGCCATCTTGGCTCCTCCCCCACCTCTTTTAGCTTTCTACTGCGTGTCAGTCAAAGCCTTCCTCTGAGATGTTTTTAAATTTATTTTTATTTTAGACAAATACTAAAACTTAAATATATAATAGGAAAAGAAGAAATATTATAAACTTAAATGTTGAACTTAAATATAAAATTAGAAAAGAAAAAACGTGTCTTGCACCACAGAACATAGGAGAGGATTCAGAAGATATAGAAATAATAGCATTTCAAGAGAGCTTGTATATTAAATATTGTGTGTTATATTGAAAGCTGTCCATCTTTGCTTCCTTGTAGGTTTTCATTTGTTCTCTGATGTATGCTTTTTACTTTGTTCCCCCCCCACCCCGTTCCTTCCCCCTATGCACCACCCCAAGGCTACGATTGAGCATGGATATGTTTATATATAGGTATTGATATATACATATATATATATATATATATATATATATATATATATACATATATACACATACATACATATATACACACATAGATATATAAATACATACTTTCCCTAAGAGATTCTATTCCTAATTTTGTTTTTTGTTTGTGTATATCTCTTTTTCCTATCTCTCTTAACTTCTGTACTTTACTTCTACTTACCTGGACCTCCTACCCCTACTTCAGCAAATCCTCCCTTATCCTCCCATTCCTCTAAATCTAAACACCTTTCCGTATCTCCTTTTTACCTTATTCCTTCACCCACCCCTCTGAAGATCCCTCCTTTATCCTCTCTCCCCCCTCCCTATCCCTTTGGAGTTTCATTTCTTTTTAAATTTAGGAGACATAAACTCTCCCTGATGAAAGTAGGTATCCAGAACTAACAGCTTTCCTCCCCCATCTAATTCCTTTGTATTGGTTCTTCCTCTTGAACCTCATTTGTATAAGATAATTACTATTTTAGCTATTTTTGAATGGTTTTAGTTTTAAAAATCATATCATACTTAGGTCTACCCAAATCTGCCTTACAGGCTACCTAATTACTAATAACAATCTTAGACATAGGTTTTACATTTTCCATACATAAAAAGCAAACATTCTATTCTTATTCAGTCCCTTGCAATTGGTCATTGGTATGTACTTTATATTTCCCCTGGCTCTTGTATGTTGAATCTTCTGTTGAGTTCAGGTTTTTTTTTTAAAGCATGTCATGTGCACAGCAGAACCTAAGAGAAGATTCAAAATATATAACAATACATTTCCATTTCAAAGAAGCCTGTATGATTAATACCACACATTGTGTTGAGAGCTGTCCATCTTTTCTTTGCTTCCTTGTAAATTTTCTTTTGTTCTCTGCTGTGCACTTTTTTGTTATGTTCTTTTCCCCCACTTATCTGAGATACTTTCTTCAGAGCTACTTACTACTCTGTTATCTACTGGAGATCTACTGTTATCTACTGGCTTACAAATCATAGTAAGTCTCTTTCCTATATGAAAGGGCTATAGTTCTTCTTAGTTAATGGCTAAGAAGCTTTCTATATCTATTCTCAGTTTGTCTTCTCATCCAGTGCCTATGGAGCTGGCATGTGGTCTCTTTAGTTAACTTTCTCAGTCAATGGTTCTCTTTCTCTCAGATTGGTTGCATCAGCAGATAAAAGAGGCCAAGCTACAGGCATATTTGCTGTTGCAATCTTTTATTTCCACAACTCCATTTAACTGCCTTCTGTATTGTCACTTTTAATTATCTGTCATCTAATAACCTGTAATTATCTGTCATCTAATAACTTATGTCATCTAACTTGTAGAGATAAATTCACTTTAGTTCTTAGGTTTCATAATAGCACTTGGCTCAGATACATATCCATATCACTCTGCTCACTCAAATGGGGAAAGGGGTGAAAGATACTGTGACTGGAAATAGTTATACTCTCCTCTCACCACATTTCTTTATTATATTCAAATATCAATGGTTTTGTTGACTAAAGAAGACTGAAAGCCAGTTGTTTGTTTTTGATCCCATTTTCTCCCGGAAACAAAGCACAGCTTGCCCTTTCTCAGGTCTCCCTACACCTGGGCCAAGTATTTGAGGAAAAAGAAATTAAACCTGTCAAATTTTCCCTGTGGATAAAATGGAGAGATACAGGCTAGATAATAATGCAGCTAGTGGATATAAATGACTAGACACATATATAATCAGTTAAAGCTCAATGCCAACTGAACTTGGAGAAGGATGACAAATGGACTAGCTCAGAAATCTCTGGAGCTTCATCCCTTTTATTTAATATTTTTATAGGGACTTAGATTAAGGCATAGCTTGCATGTTTACCAACTTTCAAAATGATACAATGTTAGGAGAGATAGTAAACACAATGAAGGACATAACTTGTATCCAGAAAGTCCTCAGTAGGCTAGAACATTGAGCCAAATTTAGTGAGATGAAATTTTATGAGGATAAATGTGAAGGTTTATGATTAGGTGAAAACAATCAATCTCACAAGTAAAACATGGGGAAGACATGACTAGTTGCAATTCTGAAAAAGATCATGGGGATTTAAGTGGACTGTCTGTCACCCTATGATTCAATAATATGATATATTTCAATACTTGAATAAATCAGTTAGTTATAGTCATCTCACTGAAGTGGATACTACTTTCAGTGGTACTGATCTTTACCCAATCCAAACCTTATTACTTTATGGAACTCTTTTCTACATTTTAGTACACGTCCTCTATAGAGGATTCAAACATTGTGTTGGGAGCATTCCTCTAAGTCTTTTAATATTCATTTGGTAGCAGTACAATATTTGGATTGATCATTTGATATCCTTTACTTTTGTCAATTGATTGGTCCATCATATTTTAGAAATTCATTTCTTGGAGTGGGTAACAACTTACCTGCCAAATTAACTGACCCTGAAAACGGATGACCCTGGAGCATTGGGCCCATATCTGATCATCGAGGGTAATGGGCAAAAGCAGGAACAGATACGTGTTGTTGCCTGAAAATGGAATCCGTGCACGAGGGAGGAACATGTATTCCTTGAGTGTTAGGCTGTGAGGAGTAGGAGGGCCACCCTGGTGGGCCTGGAAGCCTAGGGTGTGGACTCGAGGGGAGTTGTGACAGTGTAGACCTTGATGGTAGTAGGAAATATTCAAATGAGAACTTTGCAGGCTGAAATGGAGAAGGGTTCCATGTGAACAGCAGTTGAACATGGGTCAGTTGGTCTTGAGGGATAGGCAAGCTCCATCAGAAACTCCTTTGTTGCTCTCTGCCCATCAAAAGGGAGTCAGGGTTCAGATGCCCAAATCTGGAGTGGTGGAGACTGGGCCAGGAGGTGTCCAGTGAGGTGACACCACCAATTATGGAGCCCATGGGGAGAGTTCTCTTTTCTTTTTGAAGGGCAGAGTCACCCTGAAGCTGGTTTGCCCCAAGAGAGGGGCCCATGCCTTGGAAAGAGTCATGATTCCAGTGGTGTCCAATGAGCTCTCGCTGGCCCTTGAAAATCTGGGGGAGAAGGGGCAAATCTCATGTCAAGCAGTACCCATAATGGTAGCAGGTCTCTAAGGTGAACAACTTCTGGCATGTTGGAACAATGTAGGTAAGGGAAGTTGGCAAGACGGATCCGTAATATGAGGATAAGGATTCTCTGTAAAGGGCTGATAATATATAATATAAATTTTGGACTTCAATAATGGCCAAAATTTGAATTAAGAAGAGTCTGGACCTAATAGTCTCCCTTGTTATCTTAAGTAAATGCCTTTATGGTGTGTCAGCAAGCAAATGGGACTTCCTTACCAGACCCTTTCCCTGACATCTTAGTGATAAGGAAAAACACAGATGTCTTGGGTTGTCATTTCAATTGAGACTCTGTTAAAGGTACCCTTTCAGCAGGATCCCTGTCATCAGAGTGGTGGGATTTTCTCCTTATCTTATGTCACAGAGACATATGCTACAGAAAGGAGATTCTCACAGCTTGGGATTATTAAATAAATATAGAAAAATATTCTATATTTATTTACTGCAAGGTATCATCAGAGAATTTTAGTGTGAGTTGTAGCACAGCATGATTCTCAGACATATAGCATAACTAGAAAAACATCCGTGTTAATAAGACATTTTCCTGTTTTAGGGAGCAGATGATAATTGTTGAAGGAACAGCATAATTTTCCAAATGCAATCCACTTCATGCATTTCCTTTTATTTAACTCTGGACTCTGTTCACTGTCCATTTGCATAGCCTTTCCAAAGTATATGAAATGTATTAACTCAATGGATTGTAAATCCTGTTGCCTGTCATGGTCTAGGAAGTGGTACTTCACCTGATTTCTCCCATGTGGACTCCTAATCTGATTTTTTTGAGTGGTTGTCATTCTTATTAGGGAGACTGGAATATTCCAGGGATTGATTCCATAGTATCACAAATGGGCATCTGAAAAATCTTACCATCTATAAGGATTCCCTTGTCTTTTTGAACTCTACTCCAGAATTCTTTGATGGTGAGGTAAAACTTGGGGATCTTGTTTCCATTTTGTGCTATCTTCACATTGATATTCAGAGAATTATTTTACAAAGTTATGTCTATTAAAGAATCTTGTATGATTTTTAACAAATTTGATTTAAAAAGAAGGATTTATATACTTCTTTTTAGTGAAGGAAAAACTGAAGACTTCCTTTTGCTCTCCTTAGGTAAATTCTTTTTTTTGGCAATTAATAAGCAAAAAGCACAATAGGATCTTGAATTCCATTTACCATTTTGTACAGAGAATGCAATATATTGTGTGACTGTGAAGCTATCATCTGCTGTAGAAAAAAATGTGCAAAGGTATATTGTTCCTATCATATTTTTATCAAGGATACTCTCAGTACATGTGTAGACAATTCCAATAAATCTTTTTAGATATGAAATGCTAAGCATATCTAGGTTTTGTCAGTAGTTTATTGATATTCTCTCAACTACCATTTTGGATGAGAATGCCTTCTATGATTTTTTAAAAATCTGTAATTTTTGGTCTTTTCATCTTTTAAATGTATTTTTATTATTGGTCTGTCAATGTTTTCCAAGTTATTATAATTTGTCTGGTCCAGATATTTTTCCCAACTTCATCTTCTTCTGTTCCATTTTAACTTCCTCATATAGAACATCAAGCACTTAGTTATTAGAGTCCAGATTGTTTTTTTTCCTCTCATCAATAATGAAAAGAATAGAAACATTGACAGATGCTTCATTTTAGGGATACTTGTTTGATGCCTTACTTCCATCTTAACCTTTAAATACCTTTGGGATGATTCAACCCAATTAAGTTTCACATCAGTTTCTCCAGACTTGCTTTTCCATCTATTGCGTCTCGCCATTTTATGAGACAACGCAAATCCAGATCATAGTTTTCTACTATTCTGCTTTGTACAATTTTGCAAATAATTTTATATCCTAGTCCAGTCTAGATGTGGTGGCTATTTCAATACTCCTTTGGCTTTCTTGCTGTGGAAATCACTCTACATAAATGAAATTATGGCAGAAAATGTTGATAATGTTTATATCTTTTACTTTTCCCAGTTCCATTTTTTGGGAGACTGTTCCTAGATCCATTTTTTATCCTCTCCACTAATTTGGTATTCCTTTTGGCTCCATTCTAAGTAGTTAATGGTGTGACTGCATACAAGCAGTTATTTGGAAATCACTTCTGGGTGTATTCAAGTATTTCCTGTCTGTTTTTTGACAAAAATAAAAACTATTAATTGTAATTTTCTTTTTACTAATTGATTTATCTAGTACCTTCGAATTCATGAAAATAGTTTTCATATTACATAGTTCTGAAGGCTTCTGAGTCATCCATAAGTATGTTGCTTCTTTTCATTTCTTAATCCTGAAGCATATTTTCCAGAGTATTCTTTGCCATCTTCCCGATGTGATATGGAAACCCCCCCAAAAAAGTTAGTGTGATTATAGTTTACCTGGAAATGTCCATAACACCTTTAACTAAGGAAGTAATAGTCCTTCTGAATTCCTATGGGATCAGACTGTATCTGTTGGGTTCCTTTCTGGACACCAGATTTTAATAAAAACATTGACAATTGTACTTGGATCATGAGAGAACTGGGGCTCATGCCTTAGAAAGATTTATAGGGGAAGAAATATCTGTCTTGGAGTACTCAAAGATCTCTTACATGGAAGAAAAGTAAGACTTATTTTATGTGGCCCCAGAGGGTAGAACTAGCAATAATGGATAGAAGTTGCAAAGAAGGAGTTCAAACTTGATATAGGGAAAATCTAACAATTAGAGGAGAAATATAAGATAGCTTGGAGTGAAGTGAGTAGAACAGGAGAACATTGTAAATAGTAACAGCAGCATTGTATGATCACCAACTATGAATGACTTAGCTCTTCTCAGCAATACAATGATCTAAGACAATTCCAAAAGATTTGTGATGGAAAATTCTATCCACATCCTGAGAAAGAACTATGGAGTCTGAATGAAGATCAAAGCATGCCGTTTTCACTTTTTTGTTTTTTCTTTATTGTGATTTTTCCCTTTTGTTCTTATTCTTCTTTTACAACATGAGTAATATAGAAATATGCTTATCATGTATAGCTTGTAACAGATTGTTTGTTGTCTTGAGGAGGAGAAAGGGAGAAAAATATGAAAATCAAAATCTTATAAAAATGAATGTTGGAAACTATATTAAAAAGTATGTGAAAAATGATGAATGATTAAAAAAAGAATAGCTTGGACTGTCTGTGGAGGTATTGGTTTTTCTTCAATAGAGAACTTCAAATGAAGTCTGAATGATTACTTGTTGGGAATGTTGTTTAAGGAGGGGATTTTTAGTGAAGTATGGCTCAGACTAGATGACTTCTGTGGTCCTCTGAGAGGTTTCCAACTGAGATTCCATGCCTGCCTGCTTCCCGTTCTAAATTATATTATACTTTAAATTCCTAAT
Organism: Potorous gilbertii; assembly: GCA_028658325.1. Lineage (NCBI taxonomy): Eukaryota > Metazoa > Chordata > Mammalia > Diprotodontia > Potoroidae > Potorous > Potorous gilbertii. The sequence goes on from JAQQSK010008409.1 coordinate 7,035, forward strand.
GGGCAGGGACCATAGGTTCTCTTTCTTTATTATCCCTTTGTCTTCTTCCCAGGGTGCTTAGAATAAGGCTAGAGGCACAGTAGACACTCAATAAATACTTGTTGATTTGAAAAACAAGTTCATAGTCATTGGGTAAAGAACTTCTGGTTTTCCAAGGAATAGGAGTAGTTGTGATGATGAGATAGATGGTGAAATCCAGTTCCATAGAGAAGCTAGAGTTACAGTCATCACCTTTGATATAAACCTTCTTTCATTCATTATATTGATGGTATGTAAGCTTTCTGTTTCGTATTTGCTTCAATTTATTTTTTTCACTGTCAAACTTTTTTTGTGTGTGACTTTATAAATGACCAGATATGTTTTACAATCTCATTCTTTATTGATTCTCACTCTTATCTAGTTTCTTTGCTTCTCAGTCTTCTATGGTCAAGTTTTTGGTTGATGTCAAACTATTTCATTCTTTATACTGCTTTGATTCTTTATATCCTCTTAACCTTTTGACTTTTTTACTTTCAATCCCTAATTAAAAGAATCTGTCATTTCCAATACACTGTAACATTCTGGTTTCTATACAGCATGTTTCCTTTTTGTTGACATTAATTGGGTGATACGGTATTCAAGTTTTTAACTGTGGCCACTACTGATGTAATCTTTTGATATCTTTCCATAGAGCTTCCATAATATTCTCAAGCCACTTCTGCCATGGTCATATTTGATACCTAGCTTTGGGAAAATTCCCTGATACCTTCACCTGTCCTTCTATAACAGCACCAACATGTACAATTTTACATAGATTCTGAAGTGTTTTTGTACTTTTGACAAATATTGTGGGAGAATGTGTGCATTCATGATAACTACTCTCTTCCCCAATAACTCAATTTTGTTTTATTTTCAATTCTAAATTTTTTCTTCTCTTCCTCCACCTAATGAGAAGACAAAACCCACTACAAATATGTATAGTCATGTAGAACAAATTGCCTCATTAATCATGTTCAAAAAATTGAAAGAAGAAAAGAGGAGAAAATATACTTTAATTTGCACTCTGAGTTCATCAGTTCTCTACCTGGAAGTAGATAGCTACTATTTTGTGATAACAGATCTGCTTACTGAGGTTGCACTATCAGATTTAAAAAGGACATTTCAAAATTTCAGTCTATGTGTGCTCATCTCTTCATAATCATTTGGAACACTGGCAATAATTTTGTCATTTACCTTGTTATTAAGTAGAATTTCTGGAGTTTGTGTTAAGTGAAGGTTTCCAAGGACCTCAGGCTTGCCACATTTTTTCTCTTTAGATTTTAGCAGCTTCTCAATTTTAGCTCCCATTTAATCTGGGCTTGGGTTGAATTCATTTCTTAAGACTGTTCTGTTTTGGTTGGCAATACTTTCTTGTATGCCTTTGAGCTAAGAGTACAGCCCTTGCCTATAACTGGTAAGATCTTCCAATTTGGTTATGACATGATAATGCTGTATTATGAAAGCATTCATATCTTCAATTTATTCCATGTATACTTTGTGCTTTGTGCTCTTTAGAGGCTAGTGCCATACATAAGGAAGGAATGGAGAGTGCAAGTGAATAAGCACTTATATAACATCTACTGTGTGGCAAATACTGTGCTAAAGGCTCTGCAAATATTATCTTATTTGTTCTGAAGCATTTTCAGAAGGGGGGGCATGGAAATTTCTGATTTGTTCAGTTGTGACTGCCCTTTGTAGAACCATTTTGTGGTATCAGAAAATGAAGGAGTCCTATTTGCTCTACCATATTTCCATTCTAAGCTGATCAATAGGATGGTATCAAGTAGGCCTACTTGATGCCTCGTCTGTTTCTTGACTCTTAGAGGTAGTAGCATCATACTAATTGGAGTGCTAGTCCAATCAGTGATAATTCCAGAGCTTGGTTTGCTGGCACTTTATCACAGCATATATGATGGACTAGGTTTTGAGGAAGTTAGTATCATCATCACCATCATATCATTATCATCGTCATCATTTTCAGAGAAATAGCATTCTGTAAAAAATAGCATATTTAGCTTTGAATAGAAAGACGTTGGTTCAGACACTTAATAGTTGTGTGACAATGAGCAGGTAACTTAATCTTTTCAGTTTTCTCATCTGTAAAATGGGGGAAATATTATATGTAGTGTCTACCCTATAGGGTTGGGGTCAAGTTCTAATGAGATGATGTATACAAAGTACATTGTAAATTTTAAAACTCAATAAAAATATCAGTTATTGCTATTATTATATTGACAAAACCCTTCACATCCAGGGCTGAACTGATTGATTTGGTATTACTATACAGATGGAGCTTAAGCCTTCAAGTCATTTAGTAGATTTTCATTTGCATTAACATCTGCCTATATTCTAATATGCTCATTCTATGCATTCCAGAGCCAATATAAGGTCCAGAATGACTTATGATCCAAAAGAGTAGCACAAGAGATTAGAGATCTCAACATCTGAGGGAAGTTTTGCTGCAGGCACTAATGTAACTTCTAGGAACATTGGTAGGAGAGAAATGTCTAGTATTTCAATGAATGGTAAAGTATCTGCCTTTACGTGTGACATGATGGAGGCCACCGGTTGGAGTCTCAAGTATGTGGAAGTTCTGAGACTATCAGACTCTGATCTAGAAAATCAGAGAGTAATTATTCTCAAGGCTCCTTCTCCCAAAAAGAGGACACTTTTCATAGGAAAAAAAGAGTTAATGACAATCAAAAAAGAGATCTTTCTTATCCTCCTTCTCCTGCTTCCCTCTCTTCCCTTGGAGTGGGCCATCCTGGTGACTCTTTGGTGAAGTGGTAGTTGAGGAGACCCCTGGACTTTCCATGGCTGATGAAAAGCTGAAGGAAGGAGTTAAAACTTAAAACAATGACCACATTAATTTGAAGGTGGCAAGGCAAGATGATTCAGTGGTGCAATTTAAGATTAAGAGGGAAACACCACTTAGTAAACTAATGAACACCTATTGTCTATTGTGAATGACAGGGTCTGTCAGTGAAGCAGATCAGATTCTGATTTGATGGGCAACCAAGCAATGAAATAAATGCAGCTGCATAATTGGAAATGGAGGATGAAGATACAGTTCATGCATTCCAAGAGCAGACAGGAGACATTTACTAAAAAGATAATCTGCAACTCTACTACAGAACTGTGCTCTCAAGGAAAATAATACATTCACAATCAGGAAATCAAGATTTTGTTCATCTACATCCTTCTTTGATTCCCTTTTTCCATTCATTTATTGTATATAAAGTAACTAGTGTATTGCACAGCCATAATATGTATTTTTAAAAAATTAAGTGGCCAATGATGTATTTTGATCAATATCAAATAGAGATGGGGAGGGGGAGAATCAGACTGGTTCTGTAAAAACATTCCTTTTCTGTATTAGTGATATACTTTTATCTTTCTATTCCGTAAGTTATTTTTCTCTCACTGTTTAACAACAACAACAAAAACTCACAAAAATTCTTGCATACCTTATGTGATTGGATAATGTCAATGTTTTTCTTTTATCATTGTAAAACCAAGGATGATTTTTGTAATTTTTTTGTACATAGCTGTTAAATGTAGGGCAATCTATGCCTCTCAGTATGGATAAATTACTATAAAGAAACTGATTGTAGATTTCCCTTCAAGTCACACATCTTGTTGTTTAAATAAAACTTCTTGTTTAAAAAATTTTTAAGAAAGGGAAAAATAATTTATTAAGCACTTACCTATGTGCCAGGTTATGCAAAAATAGTTCCTGCACTTGAGAAGTTTACATCCAAATGAGGGATACAAAATTTAAATAAATAGGTACATACAAAGTATGTCAAGAATATATGAAATATGACCTTAAAGGGGAAAGGCAAAGGTTCTATCAGGTGAATGAGGTGGGAGAAGATGTAATGTTTCAGCTTAGTCCTGAATGTTGCCAGAGATCCTTTTTATAAAAATTAATTAATTAATTTTTGGTTTACAACATTCATTTCCACAAGGTTTTGAGTTCCAAATTTTCTTCCCCTCCCTCCTCTCCCCCCAAGACTGCATGCAATCTGGTATAGGCCCTACATAGACATTCACATTAAACATATTTTCACATTAGTTACATTGAAAAGAATAATTATAAACTAATGGAATGAACCAGGAGAAAGAAGAAACAAAAGAAAACAAAACAAAAAAAGAGAGAGCAAATGGTATGCTTCATTCTGCATTCAGACTCCATAACTCTTTCTCTAGATGTTGATAACATTTTTCATCATGACCTTTTTGGAGTTGTCTTAGAACCTTCCATTGCTGAGAAGAACCAAGTATATCAAAGGTAGTCATCACACAATGTGACTGTAACTCTGTACAATATTTTCCTGCTTCTACTCCCCTCACTCAGCAACAGTTCATATAAGTCTTTCCAGGTTTTTCTGAAGTCTTCCTATTCATCATTTCTTATAGCACAATAGTATTAAATTACATTTATATACCACAATTTATTTAGACATTCTCCAGTTGGTGGCCATCCCTTCAATTTCCAGCTTTTTGCCACCATAAAAAGAGATGCTATAAATATTTTCGTATACATGGGTTTTTTTATATGATCTCTTTGGGATACAGCCCTAAAAGTGATGCCAGGAATTCTAAGAAGCAGAGATAAGGAAGGAGATAAGGATGAATAGCCAGGACAATGGCATAAAGATAGGAGATGGAATGTCAGGCCCATGGAGCATTATATAGGACAATATTGCTGAATTACAGTGTGTGTGGAGGAGAATAGAAGAGGAGACAGGAAACATAGGAGGTGGGACAAGGTTATGAAGAACTTTAAATATCAAGCAAAGAAATTTCTATTTGAGATTGGAGGTAATAGGGAGCCACTGAAGTTTAGTGAGTGTGTGTGTGATATTGTCAGAACTATGTTTTAAGAAAAATCATTTTGACAGTTGTGAGGATGACTAAGGGTTGGGATAGATTTGAGACCAAACTACCAATTAGGAGGCTATTGCAATAATCTATGAGAGGGATAATGAGAGCCTGTCCTGTAAGAATGGAAAAAAGGCAATATACATATATGTTATGAAGGCAGAAATGGCAAGATTTGACAGTGTATTATGTGCATTGGATGAGTGTGAGGAGATGAGAATGACAATGAATTTGTGAACTTGGGTAGCTAAAAAGAACGGTGAATTTAGAGTAAAGGAGTCACTGCTTTATAATTCTCTCTATTGAGGTGATCCTGGCTCCCTCTACTTACTAGATAGTTGCCATCATTAGAGTTGAGGGAGAAGTGGTGGTGAAAGTGAATGGGGAGGGCCAGAACCAAGATAATGAGTTAGTGGCAGCAACCCAGTCAAACTCTCCCAACATCCCCCTCAAAATAACTTTAAAGTAATTCCTCAGATTGAATTTTGGAGAGGTACAGCAAAAAATGTCAGGGTGATACTTTTCTCCAAACTAAGATAACTTAGGAGGTCAGCAGGAGAGGTCTGTGAAACTGGGGAAGGAGTCACTCCAGAGTGCAAGTGGCTTGCAGCCACAGCTACATCTGGAGCCCTCAGCTCTGAGATGGTACAAGGATTGGACATATGGTCAGAAGGAGACTTTAGAGGACCCTTTACTGGCACTTTGAGCAACTGGCACTGATTCACAACTGTTACCCATACATAGTTCTTTGTCACAGTTGCAGGGCAGAGAGAAGTACTTGAGGTCATTCACAAGGAAACAGGGACAGGGACCCTAAATGCAGCTCCAAGGCAGAGAAGAGTACTAACACTTGCTGCGGGGGACTGGATCACTGTTTCAGGACTAATACATACTACAGTACTTGAAGCTGCAGGGAAGCAGGGGCCCTTTCTGGGTAAAGACCAGAGTGCAGAACAAGAAAGCAATGACCATATCCCTCCCCATATCACACCAACTTGGAAGATCTGAAAACAGCAGGATAAAACAGTCATTGAAAGAATCTACACCACCTGAAAGATCAGATCCCAATACAAAAACTCTCACAAATATTACAGCCAAATTCCAGAACTCTGAGATCAAGGAGAAAATATTATGAGCAGCCAGAAATAAACAATTCAAACATCAGAATTTGAAGAGATGTCCATAAGTTAGGGAATGGTCAAACAAGCTGTGGCATATGGTTGTGATGGTATACTATTGTGCTATAAGAAATGATGAGGAGGATGGCTTTAGAAAAAAAAACACATGAGAAGAACTATATGAACTCAGGCAAAATGAAGGGAGAAGAAATCAGAGATCATTGTACACAGCAACAGCAGTATTGTATGACAATCACTTGTGAAAGATGTGGCTAGCCTAATCAATGCAATGATCCAAGACAATTCTGGAAGACATGATGAAAATTGCTTTTTACCTTCAGAGAAAGAATTGATGTACTCTCAATACAAGTTGAAGTATGATTTTCTCACTATTTTACTTGCTTTTGGGGGCATGATATGACTGCTAGGAAAATATATATTGAATCACTTCACATGTATAATTGAT
>JAQQSK010008410.1:0-13523 GCA_028658325.1 Potorous gilbertii
TTCCACTTGGCTAATTCTGCTTTTGAAAGCATTCTTCTCCTCATTGGTTTTTTGAACCTCTTTTGCCAATTGAGTTAGCCTATTTTTCAAGGTGCTATTTTCTTCAGCATTTTTTTGGGCCTCCTTTATTAAGGTGTTGACCCGTTTTTCATGCTTTTCTTTCATCTCTCTCATTTCTTTTCCCAGTTTTTCCTCCACCTGTCTGGCTTGATTTTCAAAATCCTTTTTGAGCTCTTCCATGACCTGAGCCCATGGGGTATCTATTTCAGATATTTGGGATACAGAGGCTTTGACTCACATGTCTCTACCTGATGGCAAGCAGACCTCTTCGTCGTCAGAGACAAATGGTGGAATTACCTTCTCAAGAAAATAGCCATCTTGTGGTCTTAGCTTTTTTCCCTTTTCTGGGCATTTTCCCAGCCAGTTACTTGACTTTTGAGAGTCCTCTCCGCCCCCTGGCTTAGATCTGCCGAGCTAGTGCTTGGGGTCTGGGATTCAAATGCTGCTCCCCAGCCTCAGGGCTTTTGGCAGCAGGCCTGCCTGCTCTTCAATGGGAAGCTTATCTGCTGGTTCTCAGGTAGGGGCAGGGCCGCCTCTCAGGCTCAGTTCCCTCAGGGGGTTTATACCGAGAACTTTTGTACAGGAGCTGTGGTCGAGTTCCAATCTGCTCTGCCCGTAGCTGCCTCTTCTGCAGTGGCGACCTCCCAGGGGGTCCGAGTCCCAGAGATACCCCTCTCCCCTCTCAGCCAGTCTCTCTCACTAACCTGTGCATCTGTGGGTGGAGGGACCTTCGCAGCTGCCAGAGATTCAGGTCCCTGACGCCTGCTTGTGTCTGCTTGCTCCTCTCAGTGCCGCGTGGCCGGGGTGGGGAAGGGGAGCGCTCGGCGGGCAGGGCTCTGCTCTTGTCATGGGTACCTTTGCGGTCGGTTTTTCAGGGCTCTCTGCAACGGAAATCTCCTTCACTGTGTTGCTGCGCGGCTTCCACTGCTCCAGAATTTGTCAGGAGTTCTTTTTACAGGAAATCTATGGGCTGTGGGTTCGGACCTAGCATAGGTGAGTCTTTCTACTCCGCCATCTTGGCTCCGCCCCGAGAAATAAATCTTTTGAGGGCAAACCAAAAGCAAGGAGGCTTAATAAAATTTCAATTAAGACTTTTCATATTCCAATAAAATTTTTGTTTATTCAGTTTAACAACTTATCATTAGATAATTGAATATCCATTCCCCAAAGTTCATTAACAATAAGATTCCATAGATTTTTCATTCAAATACTAACTATAAATAACTCTGTGGCTTTTCAGGAAGCAAAATTAAAAGCATAAGTAGTCAATACTCTGATGGCAAATGTCGTTAAGAAATAAATAGTTTCAATGAGTCTGTTTTAAACATTTAATTTCCAAGCTTCTCCTTCACTAAAGTAAATATTATCTCAAGACTCCCTATGCTGAAAGTGCTTCTATAACGTATTAGTGCACATTCTGGACAATAAATGAGAACTCCCTCCTGACCTAATCTTATTCTACTGCTTTGGCAGGGATTTTACATTTTGATCACTTCAGTTAGAAGTTAAATAGAAGCAGGCTGGCATTTCCCAATGGTGCTAGGAGAATACAGATTTTATCCCCTACCAAAGAATTAATTAGAAAATGCAAGGAGAACGACAAAAACAACCAAAAGCAAAAAACCCTACAAAACAATTATAACTGAACAAATGTAATGCCCTCTTCCAAGGTCCACAAAATTAATTTAAAATAATCAGCATTTTAAATGTGCTTACTATGTGCAGGGTAGGATACTAGACAGTGGAAGCCATATAATACACAAATGAGAAAAGGTCCTTGTCCTCGTGGAATTACTAACCAGATAAGATATATTCTAGAGAGGCAAGAAACAAAATGATATCAAAATTTGGAGGGAGTAAATCACTACCAACTTGAAGTTTGGGAGTGAGGGAGTTGAAATAGTAAGTGCTGGCTTCACAGGAATTCAATAGACAAAAAAACAAATGCTAGGTGGAGAAAACATAGGGTTTTGCTGTGAATTTGGTGGAAATAATATGAGATGAAGTTAAAAAGGTATGGTAGTACAAAGTTGTGAAAGTCCATGAATGACTGATAAATAAATAAAATTTATTCAGTAGACAGTAGAGAATCACTGAAGATTTAAGCAGAATGATTTGACCAGAAGATTAATATGGCAGAATTATGAAGGAGAGCAGGCTACTGGTGTTTAGTAGTTCAAATCAACAGCTATCTCAGTCAGGAACCATATTTTCTCTCATTTATGAAATAGTGAATCCATTTATAGAGGCAATTTTTCTTGTTACAGGGAATTCCTTTAAGTAGCTTACATGAATAGTAGTTGTTCATCATTGGTATTATATAAAGGAAAATCCCTGGTGGCATCAGAAGAAAGAAGGTAGACTCTCTTAGAACCTTGAAGAAATTTTGGTTATTGATTTCTCTCATTCATGGCTGTGTCCACACAAGATAGGTAAAAGAAACAAAAACAGAAACAAAAAAACAACTTAGAAGTCAGTCGCTTTAAAGAACAGATAAAAGTCAGCCTGTAAAAGAACAGATGTTGCTTGAAATTATGTAACTAGTTGCACATTTACACAACCTTGGAGACATAAAATGCACCTGACAGGATGATGGAGGTCAACAATGAGAAAAACAGCAAAAACTCTATGATACCATGAAGCTGTTGGAATCTAGGATGACCTGACATTCCCCTACTAGGATGAATCTTTCATCTTGGTGTCATCCTATTTTAACCAATTATTTTTGCTATGTTGGTGCTAAGCCTTATTATTTTAATGACACTAAAGTACTGAAAGTGTTGTCAGTATCCCTGTGGTATCATTGGAACAAAGCCCCACATGCCCTATCAAAGGTAAACACCCAGTGGCATAAAAAATAATTTACAATACCATAACTTTTGTGATTTAGGATTAAAAAGTAAAAAAATATAACTGAACTAATTTTTATTTGGAGTGAAGGACAAGAAAATGGCCTCTCAGTAAAGTTAAATTATGTAGCCCAGCCAATCATTAACAGCTTGTAAATGTCCAGTTCAGAGGTCATTATTGTGCCTTTACACCATAAAATGATAAAGATAAAAGATGACCTTTTAGTGAGCAAAAAAGTTAGAAGTTGAACTCCCTGTTTCCATGGTTGCAGCATTCCATTTATAGAATTGGTGTTTCTCCAGAAGTTAAAAAGTTGTATTAGCCAAAGAGAAAGTAGTACTTCAATTTTAACATTCCCTTACGTGTGTAATTAAAGTTATATATACATTTTTAAAACAAGGCTAAGTATTTTGTTTTAATTGGTTTTCCTCTGGAGTTTAAAACAGTGTAGAATGGCTTTGGAAACTGGCATTGGCATCTCCCAGCAGGCAGTCAGCAGCTGAAATCTGCAAGTGAGATTTCTCCCTCTCATCTGCTGGCTACACGCTGGTTACCTATGGCTTATCCGACCCGGTTTCCACAGAAACCAGCAAAGGAAGTTAGTTCTTAGCAATGAAATTTCAATAATGTAATATGTCTAGCTTAAACAATACAATTTAGGCAAAAGAAGAGTGTATAATTGCTGTAATTTTATTTCTGTCTTTTTTCTTGTCCTTGTCTCATTGCTAGTAGTCTGTTATGTGATAGTTTAGTTTTTTTAGCTATAAAATTTTCATTTAGAAATTTATAATTGAAGCATGTATTCAGTTACATATATCAACAAATAAACAAATATTTTATGCTTGAAATAAGATTATTTCTGATTTATTTGGATTCATGTGTTCTTCCCACTGGGAAATAAGAAATACAGGTAATGGGGAATAGAAAGTTATCTGGCCCTACAGGACAAAAGGAAGATTCGGTAAGGGAACGAAGGGATGATAGAAGAGAGGGCAGATTGGTGATATGGGTAATTAGAATGTCCAGTGTATCAGGGAGTGGGGAGGGGACAAATGGGGAGAAAATTTTGGAACCCAAAATCTTGTGAAAATGAATATAAAAAGTTAAATAAATGTATTTAAAAAAAATAATGCCAAGGTATAATTGGTGTAAGAACTGCAATAAGTCAACCACTGAGTTTTTTTTTCATACAGTAGATTCTAATTAATCTTTAATCAATAATTTAAAAAATCAAAAATGTAATCATTGCTCCCTTTATCTTGTAAGTTTGGACATTTCTCACAAATACTGCAATAGATTAGAAAGCTGCTTTATAGGTATTAATTCACAGCATAAGGAATTGAAAATTTTTAAAGTACGCACTCATAAATTTTTTATTGTATGATGGGACATCTCACTCTATTGTTAGGATATTTCTATATAAAAGGTAGCAAGTAGATAGAAAGCATAGCTCCCATGCTTTTTAGCATGATTTTTTTTTTTTTAGTGATATTGTTGGACAACTTGAACAGAAGAAGGAAAATGGCATCAAGGTCAACTAACACACTGAGGGTAAATCATTTAACTGAAAAAGGCTACAAACCAAGATTAAAGTGGAAGGAAGCAGTGTATGATTTTTTATTCACAGATAATTGTGCACTCAATGTAACCTCTGAAACGGAGATAAAACAAAGAACATATTTATTCTCTGACACTTATCCTAATTTTAACCTAAAAATTAACACCAAAAAACAGGTTTTCCATCAGCCAGTACCACACACTCCATTCATGGAACCATCAGTTACAGCAAATGGAGAAAATTTGAATGATATAAATCAGTTCACTTATCTTGGAATAAGAAATGTATAGGTAGATGATAAGGTTGACATATGCATCCTCAGAGCTAGTTCAGCATTTGAGAAACTCCAGAGGAAAGCATGTGAGAGAAGAGGTATTAGGTGCCTAACAAAATGAAGGTCTACAGTCATTGGGCTAACCTCATTGGTGTACGTCTGTGAAATATGGGCAGTCTGCCAGCACCATGCCAAGAAATTGAATCACTTCCATTTGAATTGTCTTAGAAAGATTCTGAACAGCACCTGGAAACATAAGGTACCAGGCACTACTGGACATTTATATCCTTTCTGGAGCTGAACTTCCTTGCATTTAAACTATAGCAGAGAACAATGACTCTGGTCACCTAAATGTACGTTTACTTAAAACATTTTTATAGAGAACTCACACAAGGTAAGCACTCACATGGAGGTCAGGAGAAGTGACACAAGGACACTCTCAGGGTCTCTATAAAGAACTTTGAAATTGATTGTGAGACATAGAAGATGCTAGCATAGCACCACTAAGCATGACATGACAAGAAAGAAGGCAGAATGCTCTATGAACAAAGCAGAATTGCAGTAGATCAAAGGAAATGTTAGATGTCCAAATTTAGAGACATATGAGCTTTTAATGTTGTTATAGATTGTTTGCACCTAAAATGTGGTATAGACTTCCAAGCTCATATTTGTTTGATTAGTCACAAGTGGACTCACTGTACCTTGACCCCAATATAGTGGTCTTATTTTGGTCCTTTCTAAGAACAAATAGCAGCAAACTGAAGCAGAAAAGTATCTTCTCCCTTGTACAGAGTTCTGAGAGAAAAAACATTATGGTTGATCACTTTGTATTCTCTATCAGTTCCTTTGCTCAGAGATCCAATCAATTTTGCACGAATTCCTTTGACACTATATCTTCTGCCTCAAACTTGATCTTCTCTTCCTTTTGGAATTCCATGAGAAATAGTTGAAATTTGATATTGACCAACATCTCTAACTCAATTTAACCCTTCCTTTAGAATCAACATCTTCTCTGGAATTTTACATTCATGTCAGTGGAGTTACCATGTTCCCAGTCACTCCACCTGGATATACTTGAGTTGTGTTCTACTCTTTTCTTTCATGTACTCAACTTATCCAATCAGTCAATGCTATGCCTGTTCTTCTATAAAATACCTTGTCCACTTCTCACTATCATTTGCCATGTTGAGGCTCATATTATATGTTTTTGTTGTTGAGACTGTGACAGTAGTCATCTAAATAGTGTCTCTTCTTCCTTATATTAACAATAATGGTTAGCATTTATGTGGTGATTTAATATTTGCAAAATGTTTTGTAAATATTGCATCATTTAGTAATCACAATGAGTCTTAGAATTAGAGTCTATTCTTATCTGGATCTTACTGAGAAAACAAACAACAACAACAACAACAACAACAAAACCCCAACAAAAACAGAATTTGAGAAAAATTAAATGACTTGCCCAGGGTCACAAAGCAAGTTAGCATCTGAAAGTTTAGTTGAAGTCAGGTCTTCTGATCTGCACATTCATTACTTTATCTTTTATAACATCTAGTTGTCTCTAGTATTCCACTTTAACTCTTCTCAACATTCTCCTTTCACAAATAGTCTCTGTTTTTCTATGTCCTCTTTCCCTTCTGGTTCATGCCAAATATATTTATAGAATTTCACAATTTAGAACTAGATTATCTGAATTTAAAAAATCAATCAAGGTTTTTTTTACTTTTGTTCCATGAAGTCTTCCCAAACCATCAGTCATCTTAATTAAATTATCATTACTCAGAATAAAGATATATATTACTTATTTTGTATTTATCACATACTTTCCACCATTATGTCATTTCATGTAGAAAAGCCTTATCTCTCCAATTTGCATAATGTACCTTTTCTGATTAAATAACTTTACAATAGAAATTTACATTTGCTAATTGAGTGATAGAGTGAATAAATTTATTTCCAAGCTTATATTTTTAAAATATTTTCATATAGACCTATATAGACATATATACAGATATGCAGAACTGTACATACAAGAACATACATATACACACAAAACCAAAACAACACACATATATGTCTGATATTGGGGCATGGTATCTCTCTCACTCTCTCAATGTATATATAGATGTGTGAGTTTATGTGTGTGTGTGTGTACACCCAAAGCTTGCACTTCATAAAATAATTCTGGAGACCATAAGGTCAATTGTCCACTAGTCAAAAAAAGTAAGTTTCGAACAATTTTCTAAAATAAAACTCCATTTCCTCTGAAATATATCTTGATTTCGTTGTAAAATACCTAAATAAATGACTCACTTCACTTTAATTTTTCCCTCATCCTTCTATCATCAACATGATGGTAAATCAAATATTTCAACTTCGTTGCACTGCAAAATATTTAATGGAATTTATAAGCTCAGACCTGAAAAAACAAAAGAAACCACTGTAGTGATTTTGCTTTTCTTTGAGCAGTATTTGGAAACAACTGCTTTGATTAAGTACGAATTTACAGAAGTTAGAACTCAGAGAAGGAGAGATTACGTGAAACACTGTGAGAGAAATAATACATGTATGTCCTTTTATTTTTTGAACACTTCTAGTTTTGTAGGCCATGCAACAAGCATGTATATGTGGAATGAATATTGCTTTTACTACCAAAGCAGAAGCTGATAAAGATGGATGGGAGAGCATATTTCATCTCCAAATCATAAAAGAAGATTAAATATTCCTGGAAATCATGAAAAAACAACAGAAGGGATGAAATAAAGATTAAAATTAGCAGAATGCTTCTGTCAAGAGCTCAAGGAATGGAAAAATGTGACAAAGAGAAGGAAAATGAAAAGACAATCAAACCATTTAATATTTTTGCATGATTTCCCATAGAGACTGGGAGGAAAACGTTTCTTTACAATTGATGTAAAAATATTGAGACTCCACACAGGCCAATGAAAAGTAGGTCAGAGGATGAAGAATATCTTAACAGGATAATATTATGGGAAAAATGTGAAGCATATTTGTTGGATATTAATTGAAAACCTTCTGAGACCTATCAAACTTAAGAATTGAAAACTTATTTCCCATGATTTCTGTAGGGAAAGAACCAGAAGAAATCTGGCAATTTGTACCAGAGTTTGTAAAATACTGTTGAAGAAACTGAATCCATAGGAATATTAAAGCATTCTCATCATTGTTTTACTGGCTACTTGCAATATTTTCTTCTTGACCTGTTGAGTCTAGAATTTAGCTACAACATCCCTTGGCTTTTTCATTTTGGGATCTCTTTCAAGAGACACTGGTAGATTCTTTAAGTGAGAATGTTACCCTGTGGTTTTAGGTCTTTAAAGTAGTTTTCCTTGATAATTTCTTGAAAGATGAAGTACAGACATTTTATTTTTTTGATGACTTTTAGGTAGAACAATAATTCTTGAATTATTTCTTCTGGATCTATTTTCCAGATTAGTTGTTTTCCAATGAGATACCTGTCATTTTCTTTTATTCTTTTTCATTCTTCTGATTTTCCTTGGTTGATTCCTGATGCATCATTGAGTCATTACCTTCTACTTGCCTATTTCTAATTTTTAATGAGTTGTTTCCTTCAACTAGCTTTTGTAACTCTTTTTCCATTTGGCCAATTCTACTTTTTAAGGGGATCATCACTTTATTGCATTTTTGTACCTCCTTTTCCATTCATGTCACTTGTAATTTTTAAGGAGTTGTTTGCTTCAATCAATTCTTATCCTTCGTTTTTCAAACTGGTTATTCTCTCCTGCTTATGTCTCATTTCTTTTGCCAGTTTTTCTTCTACCTCTCTTACTTGACTTTTAAAATCCATTTCAGCGCTTCCAAGAAGACTTTTTGGGGATAGGACCAATTCCTATTTTCATTTGAGGTTTGAGATGTAGGAGTATTGACAATGTTGTCCTCTTCTGAGTTTGTGTTTTGATCTTTCCCATCACCATAACAACTCCCTATGGTCAGTATTCTTTTCTGTTTCTTTCTCATGTTATTTGTCTATTTCCTGCCTTTAAAACTGAGCTCTGCTTCTGGCGATCAAGGGACATTTCCCAAACTTCTTGTACTGGGGGATAGGAGCCTGGTCACTGGTTTTATATACTGGGTCCTCTTGTGCTGGCAGCTGTGGGCTCTAGAGGGTGTCTGCTTACTTGGTGCTGAGATGAAGTCCAAGTGGTGGTGTCTTGTACGTACTGAGGCCAGATGAGGTTTTTCTGCATTTCCTATGGCTGCACTAAAGCATGGGGAGATCTGCCTGTTAAAGGACACCTACCTAGCCTGACTTACACCAGCATACATGGTTATTCTCTGAACTGAGATCTGCCAGTTTCCCTGGTTATGCTAAGGAAGGTGGTTGGTCCTGTTGTTAGTGTTTTCCTGCTTCACCACCCTGGGTCTCAGGATCTCCCACTAGTTTCCTGAGATGGAGCTTCCAACAGACTTCCTGAAATGCACACCCCTTTTACCTTAGTGAAATGTCCTGGCAGTGGAGCCAAGACAGCAAAGTAGAAAGACACAAAAAAGACTCGCAACAAATTCTAGAGAAGCAGAAACCACAGAACAAAAGATTGAAAGAGGTTTCCAGCGAAAGGTAACCCAGAAGGCTGATAGGAAAGATCTATTTCATGGGATGTTAAGCAGAGTGCAACCCAGCCCTGGCCACATGGAATTGGGAGGCACAGGACCTGAACAGACCTCTGGGGCAGAGTTCCCAGCAGGGAGGGTCCCAGACCTCTCAACCCAAAAGCAACAAAGAAAACTCCAAAGGTCAGTGTGGGAGAGCTTTCCTAGCTGGGCTAGAGGGGAATTCCTCCAGCATTATCCCCAGGAGCCAGCAGCAGCAGCAGACTGCAGGCAGCTACAGTGGCCAAGAAGCAAACTGGGTCCAGGAAGTTCAGCTTAAAGCCTCTGGGTGTAGGGAGCAGCTGTTCTAAACATCAGCCCTAAGTGATGGCCCTGTCCCCAACCAAAACCCCTGGGAATTGAGCAGTTGAGGTGAATCTCATCCTTGAATGTGATACTGGGGAGAGGGGAGGGAATAGGACCATCCTGTTGACAAAGGATTCAGAAGTCAAATAACTGGCTGGGAAAATGCCCAAAATAAGGGAAAAACATCAAGACCATACACGATTACTTTCTTTATGAAGAGATGTCTCCTCCCATCCTTTCAGATGAAGAAGAACAAGGCATAATGTAAAAAGAAGTCAAGACCCTTACCTCCAGGGCCTTCAAAGGGAACTTACATTGGGCTCAGGAAATATAAGAGCTTGAAAAGCAAGTTAGCAGCTTGCTAAAGGAGAACCAAAAAATGATGAGGAAATAATACCTTTAAAAAGAGGCTAACTCAATTGGAAAAAGAGGTCCAAAAAGCCAATAGGGACAAGAAGGTTTTAAAAAGCAGAATTACCCAAATGAAGGAGAAGATTCAAAAGCTAACTGAACAAAATACTTCTTTGAAAGAGAGAATTCAGTTCAGGGAAATGAAAGATTATGAGATAAACCAAGCAGTTAAAAAAAATAAAACCAACAGTTTGAAAAAATAGAAGATAATGTGAAACATCTCATTGGAAAAACAAATGACCTGGAAAATAGATCCAGGTGAGACAATTTAAAAATTATGGGACTACCTGAAAATCATGATCAAGAAAAAAACCTAGACATTATTTTCCATGATATTATCAAGGAAAACTATCCAAACCAGTGGGGAAAATAAATATTGAAAGAATCCACTGTTCACTTCCTGAAAGGGACCCAAAGTGAGAAACTCCTAGGGATATTGTGGTAAAATTTCAGAGTTCCCAGGTCATGGAGAAAATAGTGCAAGCAGCTAAAAAGAAACAATTCGAGTATTGTGGAAATACAATCAGAATAACACAGGATCTGACAGCTGCACATTAAGGGATTGAAGGAATTGGAATATGATATTCAAGAAGTCAAAAGAACTAGAACTAAAACCAAGAATTACCTACTCAACAAAACTGAGTATAATACTTCAAGAGGAAAAATGGTCCTTCAGTGAAATAGAGGACTTTCAAGCATTCATGATAAAAAGACCAGAACTGAAGAGAAAATTAACTTTCAAACACAAGAATCAAGAGAAGCATGGAAAGATAAACAGGAATGAAAAATCATAAAAGACTTTCTAAAGCTGAACTGCTTACATTTCCACATAGAAAGAAAATATTTGTAACTCCTGAGATTTTTCTCAGCATTTGGGTAGGTGGAGGGATTGTACATATATGCAAACACACACACACACACACACACACACACAGATAGAGAGTACATGTTGTGTTGAATTAGAAGAGATAATATTTACAAAAACAATAAAATAAAATAAAAATTAAAGGGTGAGGGAGGAAAATACTGGGAGGAGAAAGAGTGAAATAGAATGGGCAAGCTGCAGTACCGAAAAGTAGTGTAGGAGGTGAAAAGTGAGGTGAGGAGAATGATAAAAGGGACAGCAAAGGGGAGAAGGGAGTAACTAGAAATAAATACTTTTGGAAGGGACAGGGACAAATGAGAGAATAAAAAAAAAGGATAAAGTAGGATAGAGGGCAATATATTTAGTATTGCACAACATGATTATTATGGAAATCTTTTGCAAAACAACACATATTTAATCTGTATTGAATTGCTTGCCTTCTCAGTGGAGAAGTGTAGGAAGGGAGGGAGGGAGAGAAAGTGGAATTCAAAGTATTAAAACCAAACTTATTATTTCATATAACTGGGAAATAATAAACACAGATGATGGATTATAGAAATTTATCTTGCCATACAAGAAAAGAGAGAAGATGAGGAAAAGGGAAGGGTGGGGTATGATAGAAAGGAGGGTACATTGAAGAAGGGGTAATCAGAATGCAAGCTATTACGGGGTGGGTAGAGGGGAGAAAGAGGAAGAAAAATTGGACATGTTACAAAGTGATGTAAAGTAATTAGTATTAAAACAATTGACTGAATTAATTACTGAAACTAAATCAGGGACATCTTTAGTTTGGGGAAAAGAATTGTAGTCTAAGTTTCCTAGAAGCAGGTAACTTCGGGTAAAATTTGGCATTGATGGAAAAGTTAAGGTTTTAATGGTAAATTTGCTTTTATTATTATTTAATCAGGAACTAGAACATGTATAGAAAGGCATGTAAACCACTTAAGACTTGCCTCAAAGAATGTTCTTTAGCCACTGTGAAATTATAGTCATATATGAAACCTGGTTATTGGAACTTACTATTTTAAGATTCTATGGGACTATTAACTGAGTGTTCCTCTGAGTCTAACTCCAGGTATGAATAGTAAGAAAGTCAGTCTGAGGCTCCAATTCATGATGCCAGTAAGCCTGTGAGAAGCTGGTATGAACTGGAAAAGGTGATGTCATGGGAAGGGTGGGAGAGCAGCAGTTCAGCTTGGGCTGAGGTAGGATTCTACTGAGTTAGTTTCCCCACTGACACCTGGCAGACTTTAAGCCTGACTGAATGCAAGTTGACAATCTACTGCTGCCTGGAATTGACATGAAGTTGGGGAGATAGTTTCCCTGTAATGTCACTACACTTAGTGGCAACTTCCTATAGTCAAAATGTTTGTAAGCTTAATACCTGATCTATTAAATTATAGAGTGTTGGCAGGAGAATATCTAAGGGCAGGTCTAAAATTAAGCTATTAGGCTTAGGATTTTAGACCCACAACAGTAACTTAGGGTTCTTTAATTCTTAGTAATAGTGGGAAGGCAATTAAGTCAAGGGCTGGTGAAGTTAGCATACATAGTTATTATGTGTGTCTCAGTTGGTTAATGTTAAAAAATATCATTTGTGGTCTATATTGTAAATGCCTTAAAAGAAGTATCACCTGCGGGGGCCGAGCCAAGATGGCGGAGTGAGAGCAACGACTCACCTAAACTCTCGGACAAACTCCTTCAGGTACCTCCGAAAGGAGAATCTGACCAAACTTTGGAGGTGCGGAATCCAGTGGGAGGCAGAAGGTGACAGTTTCGGAGCTCACGTTAGACTGGAGGATCCACGGGAAAGGTCTGTTCTGCGGGGGTGAGCCCACAGTGCACAGCGCAGCGTGGCCAGCAGAGCGGAACAGAAGGGACCCGAGAAACCTGAGCTGCGGGAGGAACCAGAGGAGCAGCACCAAGGGCAGGAGACAAGCCAAACCTACTCAGTGAGAGCCTTGGAGAGCCAGATACCAGCCCAGCAGCTCCTGAGACCTTCAGCCAGAACACCAACCTTCGGTAAGTCACCTACTTGAACTTCCGGGAGCCAGGATGTCAGAGTGATCAGTAAATGCTCTCTCCTCCCCCCCTTGATGACCGTGAAAGAACCATAAAATATTTCCTCAGAAAAATCCTAGATCAGCAGAAACAGCAGGAGGCCAGTCGTCTCATAACACCTGAGACGAGGGAAATAGCTAAGGGGGATTCCTCCTACGGTGGCAGAGGCAAACCAGAAGGACAGAGGACCCAGGGCAGGGAAAACTTGCACTAGCACCCAGGCAAGACTTAGCCCCAGGAGAGGTGGGAACACACATTAGCATCTAGGCATGCCTAAGCTGTCCAGGGGAATAAGAAAGACAATAGAGAAGCTGGGATTACTAGCCCCTGAGCTTGCCTTTGCCTCAGGTCAGCTGAGAAGATATCTCCTGTAACTAGACCACTCCACCCCCATACTTAACAAGCTAAACCTAAGGCTGATTGGGGAAACACCAAACAAAAACCTGCTTTTAGCTTTTTCACACATCAGCTCAGCAAAAAGTTCTCTACCTTTGGACTGAAAGAAC
>JAQQSK010008411.1:0-13523 GCA_028658325.1 Potorous gilbertii
TCTCTCTCATTTCTCTTTCCAGTTTTTCCTCCATCTGTCTAACTTGATTTTCAAAATCCTTTTTGAGCTCCTCCATGGCCTGAGCCCATGAGGTATCTATTTCAGATATTTGAGATACAGAGGCTTTGACTCCTATGTCTTTTCCTGATGGTAAGCAGATCTCTTCGTCGTCGTCAGAGAGGAATGGCGCAATCATCTGCTCACCAAGAAAATAACCTTCTATGGTCTTAGTTTTTTTCCCTTTTCTGGGCATTTTCCCAGCCAGTTCCTTGACTTCTGAGCGTCCTCTCCACCCCCTGGCCTAGATCTGCCCAGCTAGTTCTTGGGGTCTGAGATTCAAATGCTCCCAGCCAGTTACTTGACTTCTGAGAGTCCTCTCCACCCCCAGGCCTAGGTCCACCCAGCTAGTGCTTGGGGTCTGGGATTCAAGTGCTGCTCCCCAGCCTCAGGGCTTTTGGTGGCAGGCCTGACTGCTCTTCAATGGGAGCTTATCTGCTGGTTCTCAGGTGGGGGCAGAGCCGCCTCCCAGACCCAGTTCCCTCAAGGGGTTCATGCAGAGATCTTTTGTAATGGAGATGCTGTGGAGCTCCTGCCTGCCTCTGGCCGAACTGCCTCTGCCTCTGCCACAGTGGCGGCCTCCCGAGGGGGTCCGAGTCCCGTAGATACCCGGCTTCCCTCTCAGCCCGTCTCTGTCACTGACCTGTGTGTCTGTGGGTGGAGGGACCTTTGCGGCCGCCGGAGATTACGATCCCTGAAGCCTGCTGGGGTCTGCTCGCTCCTCTCAGTGAGGTGCGGCCAGGGCAGCGGGAGGGGAGGGCTCCGCTCCCGTCTGGGGCTCGATGGACCCCTGGGGTCGGTTTTTCAGGGCTCTCTGCAATGGAAATCTCCTTCACTGTGTTTCTGCGCGGCTTCCACTGTTCCAGAATTTGTCAGAAGTTCTTTTTACAGGAAATCTATGGGCTGTGGGTTCGGAGCTAGCAAATGTGAGTCTTTCTACTCTGCCATCTTGGCTCTACCCTATATGTCTCTCTTCTCCCTCCTTGACTGGGATTCTCTGCCCAGGGGAAGGCACACTCTGATGGCCAAAAGCTGCCTTTTTCCTTTGGGTTCACTGGTTATATTTCTTATTCAAAGACCAAGCTTTAAACCCAATTCACTCTGGAACTCCTAGATTGGAAAAGAAGTCCCCATTCTGGTAGTAGAGAGTGAAGGTAGATATTGAATGGTAACTGCTTCTCTTTTACCCAGGAACCCTGAAGGTCATCCCTCCAAGTTTCACACACATACGTACATGTATACACATACACATACATTAATACACGTATGTGTCTATATATATGTATGTATGCATGCACACACACATATATACGTATGTATGTATTGATTAAAGGGATGATCCCTAGATTAACTTCTTAATGAGGCCTATTTATTGAATGAGAGGTTCTCATTCAAAGTGAAAATCTAATAATACCTTAGCCTAAAATGACCAGGTCCTCACGTTGCATCCTAGGCCATCTCCAGTCATCCTGATGTATATTCACCCACTGGACCCAGATGGCTCTGGAGGAGGAAGTGAGGTTGATGACCTTGCACAGCCCTCACTCACTGAAATCAAAGTCAACTGCAAATCATGTTGTCATCCTGACATCATGATACTCTTTGAAAATGAAGGAAAATACAATAAAGTCTCTATATACAGGCATACACA
Organism: Potorous gilbertii; assembly: GCA_028658325.1. Taxonomy (NCBI): domain Eukaryota; kingdom Metazoa; phylum Chordata; class Mammalia; order Diprotodontia; family Potoroidae; genus Potorous; species Potorous gilbertii. The sequence goes on from JAQQSK010008411.1 coordinate 1,709, forward strand.
TGCACATATATATTAGCATTATACTTACATAATATTTATGTGTGTGGGGAGGGAGAGAGAGAGAGAGAGAGAGAGAGAGAGAGAGAATTAAATGCGTTTTGGTAGCTATGTCCAACTGACATCGTTATCACTTTTAGGTGTCAATAGGATCATTTTTGACAGTGAAATAAGGCAAATATGATCCAGTTTCCTAACCAAGATATAAGAGACTTGATGTCAACTTGCTCTATTGGCATTTCTGGAACTGACTTTGATAAAGATAAGAATTTTTCTAAAGCCCACTTGGGGTGGGTGAAGCCAATTATTTTTATTTTCATGAACAAGCAATAAGATTTTATTATTGGTTAAGGTAGGCAAGAAAAAAAAATTCTATACCCCAGGACTATTTTCCATTATCTCCACTTTTCTTCCTAGTTTCTGTCATTTTAACTCCATTCACTTTTTTCTCTTAATCGGGGATGAAGCTATAAATTGTCATCCCTGCGATGTGGTACAATCTGCATTATTCTTGAGGTTCCTGATTCGATTGAGAAAAGTTTTCCCCAATGTCCTTTGCTTCTAACACTCCCTTCCCAATATCCTTTCCTTAACACGGGAATACAAAGAAATAGATATAACCAAAGCTGAAGGGACCTGTCCGTTTTCTTAATTCTGATGCCCAAAGTCTAACTGTTCCTTTATTCTAAATTAATTCCGTTTGATGCTGTGTATCAAACATGTGTAATAGTGTACCTTTAATAGTTATGTAGATAATATTTTTATCATCCATGATGTTTTTAAAGTGAATAATACTCATTAATCTACAAAACTTCCTTGTGGGACATGTTGGTTTTAATATCTCAGTCCTATTGCCAAGAAAACACCAAATATGACCAATCCGGTAGTATCAAAATTTGTTATATTAGTTTAAATTAAATATTTATTATTTGCTTATTTTTAACTTTATTTTTTAAAATTTTGAATTCCAATTTCTCTTTCCCTATGGTAAGGCCTATGCTTTACCAGAAAAAGCAAACACTATCACACATTCACATACACACACACATACACTCACACAATTTTGTTGTGTATTTGCTAGTTCTTTGGAGCAATTCTGATTAGAGTAAATTTCAGGCATTGTTCCACTCCATTTTCTTCTCTAGTGTAAAAGCTCTTCATTATATTCTTTTTTTAAATGATCTAGGTTTCCCCATTCTATATTTCCCTGCCCTCTTGTTCCAATACATTCTTATTTTTCCCTCCATTTAAAAAAAATCATCCCAAAATCCATGCCCTCTTCCAATGTAGACTAATTCTAACTGCCCTAATAATGATGAAGATCTTAGAAATTACATGTAACATCTTCCTTTATGAGAATAAATAGCTTAACATTTTGAGTCTCTTATGATTCCTCTTTTATGTTTACCATTTTTACCCCTGGGTCTTGTGTTTGAATATCATATATGCTATTCCGCTATGTTTTTTTGTCATCCAAAATATTTGAAAATCTTCTCTTTCACTTAATACCCCTTTCTCACCTTATATGGTTATACCCAGTTTTTTTGGGGGGGGGGCGGAGTAAGAAATAATCCTACCTCCTTCACCTTGTAAAAAGTTTTTTTTTTTCCTAAGATTTTTGCTTCTTTAACATGAAAGCTGCTTAGTTTCGTGTGATCCTGACTATGGCTCCATGATATTTGAATTAATTTTTTTATGACTGCTCATAGAATTTTTCTTGACCTATTGAATCTGGCTGTAAAATTCCTAGTATTTTTCATTTTGAAAGTAGATTTTAGTGTTGAAAGTGTTGAAAGTGTTGAGAGTAGATTTTTTTCATTTTTTAAATACAATTTCAATTACTCTCTTGATCAAGATAGTGGGACAGTTTTTCCTATAATTTCTTGAACAATGATGTTTAGACTTTTTTCTTTTATCATGGCTATCAGATAGTCCAAAAATTCTTAAATTGTCTCTCCTAGATCAATTTTTCATTTCGATTGCATTTCTGATAAGAATTTTCTTCATTTTCTTCTATTTTATCATTCTTTTGACTTTGTTTCATTGTTTATCATGTCTCATGGAGTAATTTCCACTTGCCCAATTCTAATTTTAAGGAATTATTTTCTTCAGTAAGCTATTGTAACTCTTTTTCTGTTGGTCCAAATTTACTTCTTAACTTGTTCTTTTCTTCTGTGAATGTTTGTGCCTTTTATGTTTAGCCTTATTCTTTGATTGTTTGTTTGTTTAAGGCCTGAATTTCTTCATTATTTTTGTGTCTCTTTTACCAAGTTGCTAATTCTCTTTTCGTAGTTTTCTTGCATCATTCTTATTCTTTTGTAATTGATTTCTTCTACTGCTTCTATCTTTTCTTTGACTTTTTCAAAAAATCTTGTTTTGCTCAATTCCTATTAGCATTTTTCTTTGAAGTTTTAGTCATAAATGGTTTCATATTGTTATCTTTTTTCCTGAGTTTGTGTCTTGGTATTCCTTCCCAATGTCATAGATGGTAAAGTTCTTTGGTTGTTATTATTTTCCCACTTTCCCAGTCTATTTCTTTACTTTGAATATTATGTTAAAGTTTTGCTCTGTTCACTAAGGAATGATAAGGCACCATCTGAAGCTTTTTTATTGTGCTGTTGTTTTCAGAGATAATTTGAGGTGTCTGAAAGTTTTCAGTGCTTCCCTGATGGTTTGATCCAGGAAAGGTCAGTGCTCTTTTGCACTGCTCTCTGATCTTTATTTAGAAGGACCCTTTCTTTTCTGAAACTACAAGAGCTAGCACTATTCTTGGCACTAGAACTGTGAAATTGTCTCCTGCTTTCTTATGAAACAACCACAAATGCTCCTCCTTCCCCTGGCACTGAGTGCCACTTCTGCATATGGATAATAGATTTGTTAGTCAGAATCATTGTGTTAGCAAAAGTTCCTTTGTAATCTCTTCCTGACCAATTTTCCCACAGTTTTTGTTGGCTGAAAATTTCTAAAGCAGCAACTGTTACGGTCATTTTCAAAACTGACTTGGTGGTACTACTTTTGCTACATTCACTCCAGGTAGACCCCAATCCCACTCTGAGTCACAAATGTCTCATGGTGACCTCCTATATTTCTTAGACTGGGAAAAAGTACACATATAAGCACATATATCCATAATACATACACGTATATATCTACATGTGTATATATCTTTATCTATCCATCTATCTATCTATCTATCCATCCATCTATCTATCTATCTATCTATCTATCCATCTATCTATCTGTCTCCCAGATATTTTGTTTGCTTTGCTGGTCCTAAATACAATTTGAGGATTTAATTCATTTTTAAGGGTAACTTTGTGAGGATGTGCCTGGGTTCCTGCTTCTAATCTGGCATCTTGGCTCCCCCAAACCTCATGACTTTTAAAGAACTGTTTTAATTTGGGTAGGAATGTATATACTTTATTATTGCACCTGAGTTGGGTAAGAGAACCCAATTTCATAAACCAAAAAGTCATTCCCTTAGAGATGTGCCTTGAAAACTAAATAATGAGAATCATTTTCCCTATTTTAATAACATGGTGAAAAATTCCTTGGAGTAAGTCATTTGGACATTCACATTGTCTCCAAAAGGACATTAAGATCCTAGAGTCTTCAAATAGGAAGAGACCTCAGAGGTTGTCTTGTCCAACTCATAAGTGAACAAAAATTCCATCTGGACATCTCCAGTCAATATTTATTCAGTCTTTACTTAAAAGCTCGTATTGTTAAATATTCACTAAAGCAGTCCATTCAACTACGGTTCATTTTCAATTTGGGGGAGGGTGTTTGTTGCATTTTTGTAGTGCAGTATGTTGTAAAAGCATATTATGTTGAGAATTAGAGAATATGAGTTCAAATCCTGACTGTCAGTTTATGTCTACAAAAATTTAGGCAACTCATTTAAGCTTCAGAATTCTATTGGTGAGATAGGATTAGATAGATGCTAAGACCTCTTTTGTTTCTGTATCCGTATTTCTATGATCTTTCCATCAAGTTACCTATCAATATTGTCTAATCTTTGCTCTTAGCTCTCCTTTCTAGAGCTAAGGAAGACACACATAACTTAATTGTCACCGAAGAACCCTTTAAAATAACTAAAGATGAATTATTAGCTTCCCTCCCCCACAACTTCCAGTCCCATATCTATTCTCCTTCATAGTAAACATGTCCAAGTCCTTCACTAGATCTTTGTATGGCATGACTTGAACCTCATGCTTCATTCTCATAAGCTCCATTTTAAATGCTCTCCCTTTGTCTCTCTTTAGATATCATTGCCTGAAATGTCAAATTGTTTGTGGTTTACAGAAATATGATAGTATATTTTAAAGGTGGATGATTTTATTAGATGTAGATAAAGTGGTTGTGACCTCAAAGTAAAGAGAAGGAAATACTGTAAAAATTAGTCGTAAGACAGAAACAAATCTTAGTGTGAGGTACAGAATGATAAAAGGACTGATTATGAGATGCTATCTTGTAACAATAGTAGACTGATTTGTCTCATATTAGTGTTTTTAAGTATGAAACAGAAAAATAAGCAAATTTTCCAAGGAGAAACACTTCTAAGTCATAATTCCTTTCAGCCAGGGATGTGTCTTATTTTCCTTGGTATTTCTCTCAGTATCCCGCAGAGAACTTACAGTTTTTTAATGATTTTGAATAGAACTGGATTAGATTGAATTGAATTGAACTGAACTGAGTTGAATTGAAACTGCTTGAAAGGAATTTATTTGAAGACACATTTTACATACTGAACAATCCTGTTCATTACCTTGGATATAAAGCTTTTAATATTCTCATTCATTAATATCCATTAGGAATTAACTAGATATTTTTAATAAGGCAATCGACCTCAAGCTTCATTAAGAGGTTAACAGTGGTATCAGTAATTAGTACTTTCTAGAAACTGCTGCTGGGGAAAAAGAAAATACTGTCAATTCTTCCTTCCTATTAATAGTAATTTCTAAAGAAAAATTATAATATTTTTGCATATTTTATTAGACCTTGATGTTAATAGAGAGAATTAAGAGAACCTAGTTTGGTACAATGTGTATGAAAGTACTCAGATGAGGACAAACATTCTTTTCTCATAGGAAAATAGCACAATTAGATTCAAGATGCTACAAGCAAAACAACTGTTTCCTGCTGGTTATACATGAGAGAAACCAGATATGTATAATAAAGAAAGTGTCAGATAGGAAAAGAACACAAAACAAAATAAAATGGATATTCTAAACAAATTAAATGAGTCTTCTCAGAACATTCTAGCCAAAACATCATACTAAATATTCTGAAGTTATCAAATCTATGATCCTAGATGTGATAAAATAACACATTTTAGAAATATTAACATTCAGAGTAAAATTCCCATAGCAACAGGAAACAAAAAAGGAATTGAGATGTCACAGACCACTGCCAGTTTTTTATTTCTGTCAAATCACCTTTCCATTGAGGAAATAGTCAATGACATTAATTTCCCCCAGAATGTCAGAGTTAATCCTAGAGAAGCCTCACATCTAACCATGGATAAGAACTGCCAACACACTGCACATATTTAGTTTTAAAGAACATAAAAGGAGAAATATGTATATATATGTATATATATATATATATATATACACACATATATAGTATATATACATATACCACAATATTTAGTTGAATGTTTAATATTAAACATCAAGAGAAACCTTTAAACTTATTTTGAAACCATTTACACATAAATCTAACTGTAGTGATTCTCAATTTTTTTTCTTTTTCCCTCATATTTATCAAATGTTTTTTTTATTGTTCTTAGGAGAATAATCCTGCCATAAAGTGCCCTTCATATTGTGAACCATTCCTATAAAATCTTTATAATGGCCTTGAAATGGATAAACATATCCCCAGCTTCAATTTATTCTTGCTTAATTTCTTAGTTGCTTTTAATGTAGCAATTCCAATCTCCAAGTACTTAGAATTAGTCATGGGTGTAGCCTCTAGATATCTGGCAAAACATTGTAAATGAAAAATGATGAGAAAAACTAATAATAATTAATGATTATAGCTTAGCACTGTTCTACATCTACACATATTTTTATCATTTCTATAACTTTTCTATGGAATACGTTGGTATTAACAGATTCTATTTTGACAGTTAGGGACAGATGAAAGACAGAGAGAGATAATAAGACAGAGAGAAAGGGACCAAGGGAAACAGAAAGAAAAAGAGACAAAGAAATACAGAGACAGAGACAGAGAAACAGACAGAGACAGAGGAGAGAGACAGAGAAACTTGTGTTGAACGAAGTAATGGTATAATGGTTTGCCTATATTTAATACTTGGATACATTATAAGAATCAAAACAGTCCCTGATTTTCAATGAAATGTATTTCATATGTATAAAGAAATAATATTATTAACATTTTTTCAAAACAGTTCACTTTAATTTCAAGTACTGCATAATTCCCTTATATACAATTATTTCTGTCATTTTCACTGCCAGCTGTAGCAGCTAGAAAGTGGTTGATTTGAATAAGAACTTGTGTTACAATCTCAGAGTAGCTCTAGGTCATACTGGTAGACTTTTATTTTTAGTTTATCATTCATGATCTGTCTGGTAACATAATATTAAAGGTGGAGTATGGTTATTTCAAAGGGTATTCTTATATATTCAGTGGTCTTTCTTTACTCAATTTATCATCAGCTGAATTAGCCAGACAATATGAAAAGGAAAATACTTCTTGAGTAATAGCTTTTCCAATGTTAGATATTTAAGAGAAACCTCGTAAGGATTTTTAAAGACAAAGCAATGTTTTTCCTCCATTAATAATTACTGATAATATGATAAGCTATATAAAATGGTTGCAAAATTCTAATAAAACTGGTTGATGATAAAATGTAATTCAAATTCTCTTTAATAATGTCAAAAAATATTTTATGTTGTGAACATTCTAAATTAGAATCGTTATAATTTTAGCTTATTTACTTTACTCTTGTGTATGTGAAGACTGAGTAACAAATTGAAGTAATTGATAACGATGATGATGATGATGATGATACCTAGCAATATATATCCTCCCATGTGCCATGTGTTAAAGGCTTTATAATCATATTTCCTTTAATCCTGGCAATCTCTTCAGCATAGGGGCTGTTATTAACCCCATTTTGGAGTTAAGGAAAATGAGGCAGACAGAAGGTAAATGAATTGCCCAAGGTGACACAGTTGGTAAGTACATGAAGACAGATTTTGAACTCAGGTTTTCCCAACTCCAGTACTAGTCATCTATCCACTGGGCCAACTTTCTGCCTAGTGAGAGACGTAAATAGTAAACTTGTATCAGAAACACACTCACATTTACCAGATATGTGTCTTCTTGGACAAATTATTCACTCCTCATGTCTTAGCTTTTTCATTTGAAAAATAAAGAGGATGGACTAGCTGATTTCTAAGTTTCCTTATATCTATAAAATTCCATTAAGTACAATCTTTCATATATTGAAGATATATATCTCAATTTATTATGTCAATCAAATACCCTTGCTTTGTAAACTTTCCCCACTGGCTTGAAAATACTTAATTTTTGTTATCTTCCCCTTAGATTAAAAATGTTGCAGCTTCTCTTCATTTGCTGTAAAATATAATAAAATTCAAACTAGCAAATTTGATGTGATAGATTCTAGTCAAATCCAAATTATGATGCAAATGTTCTATCATTGATCTAGCATAATCGGGGCAAAATTTAAAAGCTGTAAGTGGCCTTGAAAGCCACACAGTTTAACCTTCCCCTCCCAAAAGGTAGCCAAGTGGTGCAGTGAATAGAATTCTGGGCCTAGGATCAGGAAGATCTGAGTTCAAATCCAACCTCAGACACTTCCTGGCTATATGACTCTGGGCAAGTTACTTATCTGCTGTCTCCCTAGGATACTTCAATTTTCAATTAACAACAACTTTCCAAGGTAAGGATTAAAGGATATTTGCAAGTGCTTAGAACAATACTTGACCCATAATAGAGGTGATAAAAGTTTATTTCCAACTTGTAGTGAGGAAACTGCAGTACAAATAGATTAAAGATTCACTCAAGACAAGTATATGTAGTGAGTCATTTAAATACAGCTCTTTTCACATTCTATAATCATGTAACTATGAAGATCTTTTATATTGCACCTACCATGTTCATAGCAGCATGTATGCTAATTAAGTTTTAAATATCACCTCTTTTCTTCCTTAAAATAATCAATGATTTTTTTGATCCTCATATCAACCTCTATGATCTGGGTCTAGGTTCTGCTACTATCTGTATTTTAAAAACAAAGAGTATAAGAGAGACAGAATTTAAGTGACTTATTCAAGGTCACATAGCTAGTAATTAATGAGTTCAAATTTATACTCAGGTCTCCTTGATTCCAGATACAGAACTCTATCAACTGATATTAACAAGAATGCTGTAGCATTCTTGGCACTACATCTCAAATGAAATCATCTCAAAGTTCTCTCTATAATATTTCACAAAATTAAAGTATAGTAAAATGTAAGTGTGAATGTTTTAACATGTTAGACAATTTTGTCACATTTAAAACTGAATTGGGCAATTGAAAACTTTAGAAAATGATAATAGTGTCTACCATTATGAGATGGTTTAATGTCATCACTTCTTTCTAAAAACAATCAAGAAACTGATCCATTAAACCACATCATCAATAAGTTTAATCATGGCTCATTGTTGTTCAAAATAAGATATTGTATGAGCTATTCTACTTTATCGCCATTAAAGAATGGTATTGAAAACTCTAAGGAAAATTTGGCACAAACTTCCTTTTTTTGTATTCATATTTCTTGATTGAGATTTGTAACACTTGATGGCAAAATTGTTTAACTACAATAATAACAACTATTTTGTGTAGTCATTGAGTGTAGTCCAAAGAAATATCAAATAAAGTATGATTTGAAGAAATTGATTCTTTGGGATGCCTGCTCTGATACCACTTATAATTCCTTTCCCAAGTTATCTTTTTTTTTATTTTTCCCCTTTGCATGTAGTTGTTTGGGCAATGAGGTAGTGCATGCATGAAACACTAGGCTTAGAATCAGAAAGACTTGGTTCTTGAGTTAAAAATCTAGCCACAAACACTTGCTAGTTGTCTGACCCAGGGTATATGACTTAACCCCCTTTGCCTCAATTTATCATCTGCAAAACAAGCAGGAGAAAGAAATAGCAAACCATTCCAATGTCTTAGTCAACAAATAACCTCATAGGAGTTACAAGGAAACTAAAAAATGACTGAACAACAACATAGCTGTTAAATATTGTTTATTCCTTAAGACTTTGAGCTCCATGAGAGCAAGGATTGTCTTTTGCCTTGCTTAGTATCTCCACCATATAGTACAGTGTCTGGCACATTAATGAATGCTTACTGAAGTACAAATTATTATAATAGTACACAAGCATTTTGTCAGACTTTTATAGATTTAAAATATAAGCTAAGTTAGTCATCAGATATGACATCCACTATTTTTAAAGTATCAATAAACTGTATCATGTATAATTTCTATCTTTTGTCTACAAATATATTGACTTGGAGAAAAGAAAAAAAAAGAAAAAGATGTTAAAAATTACCAAGCATTTCATGTCTATATATGTTTAAGTGCATAATATGTGTGTATATATACTTGTGTGGATACATGTATGTACATATTCCAAAACATACATCTTGTGAAAATTATGTCTGCATAGGAAGTAATTTCCTTTAAAAACTGATGTACAAATACTATGTAAATGATGAATTTTATGTTGAGTGAACTTAAATGCTTACAAGAAGTTTTAAATCTGTAGTGAGTATTTAGAAATGCGGAGGAAGATAGAAGATTTCAGGTCCTTTGGGAATGGTTTTGATTTTGTTTTCAAGAAAAATGTTGTTATTGGGAAAACACAATAGAGAAAAGTAGGTTTAACTTCATTGTGTTTAGTCAGTTGGAAAAGGCATTCTCAGTGATTTGAAACACTTGTAATTACTCAGTAACTTAGCCTATCCTAGACAAAATTAGGACTTAAAACTTAGTCTGCCAAGAAATGGATACTATATTCCCAAAATATGAGTTGGAATCTTTACTCCAGGAAACACAAATAAAAGAAAATGGCATCAAGAATCATTTAGTCTTTTCTCCGCCTCATGTTCTTAGCTTGTAGTGAAGAGTAGGATGGAAAAGAATAATAACTTTCTCATTTTTGGATGGATTGTATAAATTTGAGTTATCAAGACCTAGAAATAATGAGACAGAGTTTTGATTGGGGACAGAACTAGTTTTGAAGCAGAAGAGTGCAAATAATTTCACTTCTGTGGGCCCCATTTTCCTAATCAGTTAAAGTAAGGGATGTCATTGTCTCCTTAGAGCACCCTTCCAAACACAAATCTCTAGTCTTATGAATAAATAAATATTTGAGATGTTCATATTTATCTTTCTTCTGATCTAAACTACCTAAAGGATGGATACACATTTTCTTGAAAATACTTCAAAAGATCCAGGATTCCAACATTATGTAAATTATCTCCACTATTTCAATGCAGCTACCATTTTTAATAATAGAAGGGTCAGATATGTAATTTGATATAAAAACTATTTTAAGTCTTTGAAGTTTTCCTTAATTATGATTTTTCAAAGCATCTTTCATTTTTTTTGTTTCTTTTATTTTTATATGTAACCTGGGATTCAAGCATGGAGTGTTTGTATAACACTATTGGAAAAGAAAAACATATTCCTATATTGTATTACTGCCAAAAATGCAAGAAAAATCAAGTGAAAAATGGCATTCTTCAATCTGTATTCATGGTTCATCAGTTCTCTCTCTATAAGGAAATAGTATTTTTTCATCATGAATCCTTTGAAATTGTCTTGGATCATTGTATTAATGAGAGAAGGCTGGTCTTTCATGGTTGATCACCAATACAACATTGCTATTACAATGCTTAATGATCTCCTGGCTTCTAACTTCACTTTATATCAGTTGGTTTCAATCTGACCATGGTTTTTGTTATTGCTGCTGCTTCTGTACTGTTTTTCCTGAAACCAAACCGCTCATCATATCTCCTAATATAATATCCCCAAAAAGTCATATGTCATAGCTTATTCAGTCACTACTCAATTAATGGACACTCCCTAAATTTCCAAGGTTTGATAAAAGAAGAATAAAAAAGAACTGCTATAAATAATTTTTGTACATCAAGGTCTTTTTTCATTTTACTTTGATCATTTTGGGATAAATATTGCAATGGTGATGCTGTGTCAAAGAAAAGCCACAGTATAATCACATTTTGGGAATAATTCTAAACTGTTCTCCAAGGTAATTATACCAGTTCACATATTTATCAACAGTTGAGTGTACCTATTTTTTGCCATCCCCTCCAGCGTTTGTCATTTCCTTTTTCTGAATTATTAACCAATTTTATGTGTGTGAGGTATAACTTCATTGTTGTTTTGGTTTACAATTCTCTGATTATGAGTAATTTAGAGCATGATTTCTTGACTTCAGATTGCTCCCACGTCCCATTGCCCTCCCTTCCATCATCCCCCCCAACCTGCTTATCTCCTCCTCCAATTTCCTGTATTGTAAGATAGGTTTTCATACCAAAATGAGTGTGCATTTTATTCCTTCCTTTAGTCGAATGTGATGAGAGTAAGCTTCATGTTTTTTTTTCTCAGCTCTCCTCTTTTTCCCTCCAAGAAGTCTCCTACTTGCCTCTTCTATGAGAGATAATTTACCCCATTCCATATCACCCTCTCTCCTCCCACTACATTTCTCTCTCACCGTTTACCTTGATTTCTTTTAAGATATGATCCCATCC